>JAOUZG010009955.1:439107-496097 GCA_026289955.1 Argiope argentata | reverse complement strand
AATGGAAGGGACATTTGAAATTTAAAAAAAAACAAGTTTTTTCCTCCCCAGAGCCATAATTTGTGCAAATACAAAGCGGTAAGAGAATAAGTCAGTCTATATCACGACACACGAGAAAAAGAGACAGAAATTTTTCCCTTAAGTGGTTTTTATCTTGAAATTTTGATAGGGATTTCTTTGACACGCGTAGATTCAGGATAAGGAAATTTAGGTACTTTTTAAAGAGTGCTGAAAGTATTAGGAATTTTTATCCCTTCCTTTGGATCGTTCGAAAATGTTGAAGCGAGCAGTTTGATAAAGCACGTTCTGAATTAATTAAATAAATAAATAGGAATTGAATCTGGAAAGAATAGAAACTTCTGTCATTTTAGAATGAAGTTAATAAGAACTAATTTAAGATAAAAATTAGGAAATGAATTACGAACTATATTTGATTGTAAAATATCATTAGCTTATGCGCACTCACTCCTTTTATATATTTGCAATATAAGAAAACGCGATGGAATATTTAAAGAAACAGCATGACACATGAATAACTTAAATCTATCTACTTTCAAGAATATGAAATACTTTTTTTAAATTGAGGGAAAAATTATGCGATAGGAAAATTGTTATAATAAAAATAATAATTCTTTTTTGCATTTTAAAATTATTTTTGCAAACTTAAATGATAGTTTTGCACATTTTTGAATGTTACCAATTATGGAAAAATGCCAAAGTATTGTTTAATTTTTAGTCAATTAAAATCTATCTGAAAATTTTAAAAAAATTCTTTCTTAGGTTTTGTATATTCTCCCTTTCTAAAATATTTATTATTATTTTTTTATTTTTGATCAAATTCGGTTGTTTTAAATGAAACGAGCCAGCTTATAGAGCATCAGCGCACACGCATTCTTACTTCTTTATTAGTAGAACAGAATGAACTTCATATTGTTTTCAAGAATAATTAAAAAAAAGATTAAAATGAAATCTGCTATGCATATTTCAATGTATCATGTCAGAACATCATTTCGCGAACAGCCTAGCACCACGTGCTCGTGCAAGTTGAATTATATTTTTATTCATTTTAATCGTTTCATTGATTGAGTCGCTTCCGTATAGCAAACAATCCAAAAAACTTTGTCACGCATTCATTGTTTAAAAATATATAACATTTCCGATTTATTTCATTTCATATGAAATGACAAAAATGACATTTTTCTAGGCTTTAATTGCTGTAGTCATTAACTTATTTTTTAAAAAAAATCAGGGATTTTGTATATGCAATAGCATCACGTTACTAAAAGCTGATTTTTTTAGAAGCTCGTGCAGATAATAAAACTACAATACACTGTCCACGAATTTTCGTTGAAGCCAAAAACCTCATCCCCAAAACAACATCATGTTCTTACATGATTAAAAAAAAGCAAGAGCCGCATAAACATACCCTTTGCCTCCAATTTCCTTTCCGACATCTTAATTCCATTTTTTTCCCGTGATCACGCCTAGGCCATACATAGATGAAACCCATCTCCATTAAAGCTGTTCGAATCCATTGCTTAAAACAAATCAAGCCGCCGACTAAACATAGATCACTTTTCCCCAGCCATCGGAAATGCGAATGAAAGAAATTGAACGTTTCTTTGTCGAGTTGTTTTAATTTTTTCTACCTCTGCGCCCAGAAGAAAGTGATACTCTGTAACAATGTCTGGTCGCTCCGCTTGGGTGGGCAGCCCCGGGACAATGGACGGGGAAACCCCAGAAGAATGGCAGGGGCTGTCTGGTCTGATTCGAGGCGCATTAAAAGAGTTGCATTTCAAATTACAGCTCGGACTGCCGGTGTAAATAGAGATGGTTTGCTTCTTCAGTGTGGGATGGGGATGGGAAGGAATAATGCCACGATGTGGTTTTGCTTCTTCTTCTTCTTCTCCTTCTGTCTCTTTTTCTCTCTCAATATCCCGATGTTATTGCGGCGTGATTCGTTTGTGGGATTGGGTTGTTGGATGCAAATGGGAGTGAAATGACGTCTAGAAAATTTCATTCAATTCCGAGCTTCGTATTCATGAGAAAACACGGAAAACAGTTTCGTGGAAGTACAACGAAACACCTTTTTACTATGCCGTTTTGATTTGTACTGGCGCAGCGATGATGAGAAAATAATCACAGAGATATTACCGCCCGCTATGTCTAAACATGCAGAGTTACTTTCAATGTTTTCCAAATAACGGAAAGAAGAAAATTAGAGTCTTAAAGGCTAGTACCGGCCTCGGGTCTTGTGAAGCCCCGTTCCAATGGCGGTGGGCGCCTTACGTCAGGCGCATTTTGCCTACATTCTCTTTACTTGGTTATACCAGACTTCTTCCTGTCTTTTCATTTTATCGATAGTTTGTGGGAAGCTCCTAATTAACTTCACATGAGAGAGTGGTTCTACGATGGGTTAGATGTCAGATTTAAGACAATATTCGCAAAGGCAAAGGGGCATTGAACCGAGGGTTAAGATATGTTCCGTCATTGAGTTGGAAATAGCTCGCCTCCAAATCCCTTTTTGACATCCCACTCGGGAAGGGAGTATTCACTGGTTAACGAGTGACTTCCTATCCTCGTACTCTTGGCATCTCTGCCAGACGTGGATGGTTTGAATAAGAGTATAGATGCGAGAATCAGCCTTAAAAACACCCAACCTTCTTTCTGCCGAGACCCTGTTTGTAATTATTATTGTAAGCTTATACCTATTATTAATTTGTTGCTGGTATATATGCAAGTATGTATATCTACCTGCATTGAGCATTCGCTTTTTTTTTCTTTACTGGTTTGGGTCAGGTCACTATAGTATATATCCATGTTGGTGGCGAAGCTAATGACTTTTTAAGCCTATACAAGGTGTGGTAAAGTATGTTTGGGTTGCATTTGGGGGCCGGATCCGTTTTCGCTGTTCATTTTTAGTATTATGTTGTTTCTGCCTTATGGGGCTAATCTGAAATACTTGTCATGCTGATGAATGATTCTCACCTTGATTGAGCCATCTTACATTCTCTTTTGGATAAGTGGATAGTCATTGCAAGCAAGGCTGGATAAGTGGATAGTCATTGCAATATGACGTATACCAAATGTTAGGTGATTGTTCCAATATTTAAAATCAAATATAATGAAGAGGCGATAGGAGATTATCAATCCTTGACCGCAAGTTACCTTAGCTGCACAACAATTGCTGCCTTCCTCCTTATATATTTGTGCACAAAATCCTAATAGGGTAGCAAATTTTGATAGTGCGCCAGATTAATTTCATTAAATGAGAGTTGTCCTTATAAAAGAAAGTAGAAATTGTGATTGGAGTCTTAAAGGCCACTACTGGCTTTAGTCTAGCTTCTTTCGTAAGAAGTATGTTCCGTCAATTCAATGGAGATAGCTCTTCTCCAATACCCTTTGCCTAAAGTAGTTCAGGAGCTCATAGACATTTAAACTTCGTTACTCACTTCTTTGTTCCCCCAGTGAATAATTTTTAAATACGAGCGTCATATATAATTTTTTTCTAAAAAAAAGTTTTGTGTATGAAAAAGAAACTTTTAAGACACAAAAAACATCTGACACTAATGTAATAAATGGCAATGAATTGTATATATTACAGATTAAAATAACAGGATGAGTATTAGTTGTGTAGAATGTAAAAGGCTGATTCTTTTAATACGTCATCACATGCTAAAAAAATAGTGGCTTGTTTGGGTGCTCCGGTGTGATCAATAACTGACTGATAGATAGATATCAAGATACTGAAATATATAAAGGAAATATATCAGATCCGAATCATCATCTGAATAGGTGTCATCAACATTAAGGCCCCCCCCCCCTCAACATGCTGCAAACTTTTTCTCTCGATATTTTCAAGGTTATTTTAGTTTATACTTTCATAGAATGTCTATTCACTAATACGATTATCGTGTATTTGAAAATATTCGAATTTAAATCCTTTTATTTAAACTATTATTTTTCAGATTTTTTTCTTCCAAAATCATTTAAAGATTAATGCTACAAGCTAATAACGCCAAAAAATATAAACATTTAATTAAAAATTAAATTCCAAATATTATAACAATTGTAGATGTGTTTTGCGAATTTTTGAATTTTTTTTTCTTTTTATGGTTAGCAATAATTTTTTGTATTTGATAAATTTCACAAAAGAATTTTAACTGGAATTTGAAGAATAAATATTTTTCGAATAAATATTATCGCATTTGACTTTATAATCATGCTTTATTATCAATAAGTTTATTGTAAGATTATCATATTCCACTTTATAATCATGCCTTATTATCATTAATTTTATTATCAAACTGTCATATATTATTTTATAATGATGCTTTCTTATTATTAACTTTATTATCCGGTTATCATATTCGAATTTATAATGGTTCTTTATTACCATTAACTTTATTACTAGGTTATTGTATTTGACTTTATATTAATGCTTTATTATCATTAACTTTATTACCAGGTTATCATATTTGACTTTATAATTATGCTTTATTATCATCAACTTTATTGCCAGGTTATCATATTTGACTTTATAATTATGCTTTATTATGATTAACTTTTTAAGCAGATTATCATATTTCATTTTATAATCATGCTTTATTAGCCTTAACTTTTATCGTATGTGACTTTATAATCATGCTTTATCATTATTAATTTTATTATCAGATTATCATATGTGACATTATAATCATGTTTTATCATTATTAATTTTATTATAAGATTATGATTTTGTCTTTATAATAATGCTTTGTTATCATTATTGCCAAATTATCATATTTGGCTTTAAAAAGTGGTAAACATTGATTAACACTATATCGACTTGAAGACCCTTAAGGCTGACTACCGAAGTACCCCCTAGACTCCCATTTCCTCGGTTGCTCGTACTTAGTTTTCTATCAACGATTCCATTATGTACTTCAATACACAACGCTCCTTTTGTCTGTGCAAGCCATATGCTAAAATATGAAAATAACTGGCCTGAGACGGCTATATTCGCCTTCTTCACTCTGTCTCTAGCTGTTTGCAATTTTTAAATTTATTTATTTATTTATTCCAAGTTAACATTGGCTAAACCAGGAAAGGATAAGATGAATGGGGATGTTTTAGGTGTGGTTTTAGAGGTAGAGTGAAAATATCCTTGCGTTTACTTTCAATTTTCAAAGTTAATAGATGAAAAATTATATCAGGTAAGGAAAAGGAATGGCGAATAATAATAATAGTATATCGAAATATTATATTCTTTACAACAAATCAAGGAAGGTATTCTTTCAAATTACCTTCCATCTTCATTTTGAAATCCGAATCTTCCCCTCTAAACATGCACATCTGGCATTAACGATTCGCTATTTCGCAACCAGACCATAACCACAGGTTCCGGCCAAGTCAACAATCATGACCGAAACCCCCTCCATTTCTTTAGTGCTTTGCACACATTCCGTCATCCCTCATCCTGCATTTCCCACAACACCCCTATCCTCTTCTAAAGTCAAAAACAAAATTTTATTTTGAAAAAAAAAAAAGATCCAAAAAATCTGAGCGGAAGTTCATACCAGTTCCGACCGCATAAGAGTCCCGATTCGCAAGGTCACTCTCGTGCGGTTATTTCTTGAAAGAATAGCTTTCGTTTTTCTTCTTCGCATTTTAAATTTCAATGGCTCGGGCAGGCAGTCAACCGTTGCAATTATAGTTAACCACACATTCCAAAGCGGGAGATCGGAATGCGGTTCGCAAAGCAAACGCCAACCACATTAAGAACAGGAAGAAGCTCGCCGAAATCACTGTCTGCAACGCTACAGTATCTTCCCTTCCCTTTTGCTCGACTCCGATGTTACGAGAAGATATTATTGATCACGCTGCCGTGCTCCGACTCTGGGCAAGATCAATGTCCAGGGAGTAGTAGACTGCTTTTGTTCTTCCTCACTTTCTTTCCTTTTGTTCTTTTGGGGGGCTCAGTTTTGATTCGCGAGAAACCGGCTTCTCTCTCGAACCGAAACGCTTCGGGTGAAAAAGACGAAAGCTCGGTGTTGGTGTGAAATTTTTTAATTTGTTATCTTTGTAGGTTCTCGGTGCTTAAATCGAAATAATTATAAAGAAATATTGATATTAGAAGGTTAAATCTATTTGGCTGGTTATGCTATCGGTCATTTCTAGGGCTAATGTCCTTTTTTTCTTTGCAGAGAAAAGTATATTTAAATTAAAAAGAAAAACAAATAACAGTAAAGATTGCTTACTAAACACATTATTTTATGCCAGAGTTCTGGCCTAGTCTTCCCCGTGATCTGGGTGTCCCAGGTTCAAGTTCTGGTTCGGGCATTCTTGCTCTTTACCCTATGTTCTGTCTGTGAGGTGTGTGAAATAACCTCCCTGTAAAGAGGGATTGTGCAGGCCTGTGTAAGAATGCAATTTTCATTTAAGCCAGACTTCTGTGATCGGGTGCTTAGGGGTCCTTGTCATCAAATGCTACACTTTTCCCGATCTCTGACTTCATTTCAGTTGGATTTCAAGCCAAAAGGCATAAACAACAGCAATATTTTTTCATGTATAGTAAACAATTAATCATCCTAGCACAGAGAAAGAGCGTCTTTCTCATGACCTGGGTTCCCGTTTCTCATGTCCTGGGTTCGAGTTCCGGTCAGAGCATGGTTGTTCTAATGTGTTCTATCTTTGAGGTGTGAGAATGTGCCCCCTATGGAGACAAGCGGATGTGATAAGTGTATGCCATCATCATATGAGCTAAAAGTCAGACCTCTGCCCTCGGGTACTGAGGGGTACATACCCTCAGAAGCTACTGCACCCTCTCCTTCCGTTGGACACGACATCATCATTGAACAATCAACAGAGAAGAACAACATTCCAATTGCTCTCAGTGGCTTTTATTATCCTCTGCAATTCAAAACAAGATGGGGAAAGGAAAAAGCAGATCCCTTTGTATTTAAGTTCTTATCTGGCAACAGAAATTATTGATGGTTGAAAGATTCAAAATTAAGGATTGAAAATCACTTTTCAGCTAAACTTCTAAAATATTGCAGTTATTGAAAAACGTGAAATAGCAAAAGTTGTTCGTCTCATAAGTGGGAATTTGGTTGATTGGATTTATTTTTCTATCTTCAATATTAAAAAAATTATAGAGAAATGAGAATTTCAACCCCTCCCCCCCATCCGCTATTCTTACTTCATTTGAGATAAACAGGTCATTTACCCACTTTACGGAGACTTTTACATTTCTAATAATACCAAGCACAGTTAAAATCAAAAGAAAATTACCCCGTTTATCCCGTTTACAAGATAATATAGTTAAAGCGTTAAACGTATATACTATATATAAACTCTTAAACGAAGGGTAATTTTGTGTTCTAGGTGCCATTATCGATGAGGAACAGAAGAAATTTTCCCGAAGTCTTGACATGAGAACCATTGCAATAGAGAGTCTTCCGATAAGAATCTACCTAAAAGTGCGAAAATTTTGACTGAGCGAAAGGGCCCTTCTAATTCTTGTAATACCGTTTTATAGTACTGTACAACCTATCTTTATACCTAAGACCTTGTTTATACGAGGACAATTATTGACCGATACGGAATCTTAGAGGACCGAGGTGGGCTTTAAGTCGATCGCGATCGACGGTGCCTCACCAAGATATTTTAGGGCGACAACCTGTTCCAAGGTCTAAAAAGATTGCATTAACGAAGAACTAAAAGAAACCTATTTATGAAACCTTATATTCTCCTTATCTCTTGACGAAAATGAAATATCTCAAAATGACACAATTTTAAAAAGATGTAATTAAATTTCGATGAAAATTATTTATTTTTTTTCTTTATTTTGAATTGCTTGGTATTAAATGTATCACCTGAAGTTATTATGTTTGTGTTTATGAGGATTATGCGTGTATCTAACTGTTATTATTAGGTTTGTAGTTATGTAAGTAAATACATATTACGTATTTATTATAAAGTTATAATAAATATTGTAGCCACGCCACTGGATGGACCACAACACCATGGAAAAAATTAGAAATAGTCCATACCTTTGGAAAGTCCGCCCACCCCTACTATAACGACTAAACTCAAACTTTTCGGCACTGTTAAATAAAGAACACTTATGGCCGGGATAATCCTGTTGGTAGGGCTTTGGACTCGCATCCTTGGGTAGTGAGTTCGAAGCCCACTGGCCGAAGGTTTTCCTTTTATAATGTGGCTAGTGCAAGTATAAATCTGTTGCAGTTGTGGAGTCCTCCAAGTCGAGACAATACCATTTGTGGATAGTGGTTCAGAAGTGATCTTTCTCTGATTCAGTTCTAAATTACGATCTGCAGATGAGTGAATGAAATGTATGAATGAAGTCCACCCCATAAAAAGGGTTGTGTCTCATAATTAGTTAAGGTGTACCCTTGACCCTATGTGTAGCTACTAAAAAAACAAGAGATGCTAAGTGTCGGCTTAAAATCGCTGGCTTTGTCAGTGGGATTGTCTATGACAAGAACCATGAGAAACAATAGCAATGATACTTACATACATGGGATTACCTTAGAACCTGTGAACTGAAAAATCACCAAAAAATTAAATTCTAATTTAATTATGACGGATAATTTATAGAATACCGAATTTAATTTTGTACGTAGAAATATGAAAATTCTCGAAGTACTATACAGTCAGGGAATAATTATTCCTTTTCTAATTTATATCCCGTAGGTGCAAGACAAAGGTTAAATTATTTAAAAATAAAATGTAGACCACTGTTTTAATACATCCTAATATTCGCAACAGAATAAATTACATAATAATTTATTCCGGTTGGGCAACAGCGGCTATCTTGATAAATTAATGGTCAGGAAGTAAGAGCCAACCATTAATTCATTAAACCGCAACAATTACAACTTTTATCGTGACATCCCAAATTAACCAACTTAAAAAAAGCAACATCGCGCATAATAACCGTTATCTGACCCTTGCCTCCCATACTGGATTCCTCGCAACTCGAAACTGCTCCACTTAAAACTCAACAAATAACTCACCGGGTTTTTTTTTGTTTTTTTAATCCCTCCGCTGAATTATAAGAACAATAAAAGCAAAACAAAAACAACAAGGACGGAACACAAAACCCTCCACAACCAGATTAACCAGCCCTAAAATGTTGAGAGTAAAAAGAAACGGGGCAAAGAGTAAACCTTGGGGCGGCCCACCCCGCTGTAGAGCGCAGTAAAGCATTATTGATTTCATAATCAAGAGAAGGCAGGACGTGCACCTTGTAAAGTACCTCTTCTATCCCAGTCTACTCTACTTCAGATGTAATAAGGTCCCCCAGGTAAGTCAGCTAGTAATAAAGTTACCACCATTAAGTCGTAGAAAGTGATTTAAGCCCGTACAAGGCCTCCTCCCCCCCACACCCCTTCCTTTAAAGAAGGCACTGCTTAATCACCCAGTGGCACTACCGATTTCCTACCCTCCCTCCCCCTCTCCTTCCCTCCCCGCTGATGCCGTTTGGTGAATGAAGAAATATGAGATCGAAACAGCCAAGCTGCTCGGCGAAGAAAGTTATGTTATTACCGCTTGTGTTAGATGGAGAACTAAAAATAGCGGGGTCTCGAATTTTTGAGGGGTAATTATGACTTATTGACAGGGCCGGGTGTTTATTTTTACCCCCAACTGAAAGCGTTGTCGCTGGAAGCCAAGCAATTATCAGATTTTATTTGTTGCCATAAATGGCAGCCAACGGGTCTTGTTGAGTTTCTGGCGCCCATCCGGGCGAGTCGGGCTTTTGTCAGACTTGAAGCGTGTTTTCGATTGCTTCGGGATGCATGCCGAATATGGAGGGGGGATGGAGTGATATTCGAATGTTTTGATAGTTTGTCCTTGTAGAAAAGGAAGGGGTGAACAAATAAATAATCTCTACTCTGATGCCTTCCACATTTTAATTAACATTTTTGTTTTAAAAATATGGCAAACTAACCAGGGAATAATCGATTCATATTCATAACCACTGATGCCTCAATATTCTGTTATATACTATTGCATTTTCACTGACGCTGAGAAGAACTACGGTCAATTATTCTCAAACAGTTGAAAACATCTTCTTAAGAGATAATGTATCTCCAGGAGAGCAGGAGTCAAAATGAGAAAAGAAAATGTAATTAAAAATTAAGACAATAATTAAAACAATTTAATAGTTTTAATTCCCTTGGCGTTAATTCCATTGGTTTTAATTCCCTTGGCATTAATTCCCTTGGTTTTAATTCCCTTGGCGTTAAATATGTAAGCTTTTAAATTAGATAAAAAAATAAACAAAAAGAAAGAAAACTGATATAATTCAAAAATTCAATGAAATGTTTTAGTTCAGTTATATTAACATCATCTTTCCATGTAACGCGAGGCTATTTCGGGACAGATCATGTAGTTTCTTTCAGTGGACGAAGATGACTCTGAGTTAACAGGGTTTTTTTCCTTCACTTTCAGCACCACAAATTTGGTTGGTTTGAATTTTTTTTTATGATGCAAAAGCCAAATTTGACTATGTTGAGCCAAAACAAATAAAATAAAATAAATTCTTGGGAGAACGATTTTGAAATGATCGATTCAGTTAAGCTCAGTTCATTTATATTAGCGTCCCTTTTTAAAGTGGACTCGAAATTTTGAACTACGGTTAGACGCCTGAGCTAGGAAGATGCCTGAGCTAGCATCCCTCTTTTCAAACTTTCGCACCACACAGAAGAGAAGACATTTGATCCCGACGGATTTAATCCACTACACTTCAGTGGAATCAGGTCTCAAGTCTGAAACCCTCCGGTTCAAAGCCCAGACCACGCATAACAACAGGCCACTGCAACCCGTATTGTAAAGAAGGCATAACTCAAAAATTATTTCTAATCATGGATAAAAAGCGCTTTTAAAATTGTTTTTAAATTTTGAATCTCAAGGGCACACCAGCAGAGATAATCCCACATTTTCTCCCATATACTATTAAAGGTATTTTCAACTTTTCAATATTTTCTTTTGTACGCTCTAATATATATACTTGTGTAATATTAACCACATGCCATTCGTGAACAATAATTACGAAAGAGGATGTGGGAGTGTAATCGTTGACAATTAACTTCGATACGTTTGATACATAAGCTCCAGAATACCGAATGTATTTTGGTCAAATCTTAGATAGATTTTTTTTCCGAATTTCACACCGCTCTGTATTTTACATGTTAAATCTGCGCACCAAATTTCATTTATCTAAATCTCTTCGTTTTGTTGCCATGGTGCTAGTTTATATTCGAACTGACAAAATTCCTTTGATTGCATTTTATAGAAAATTTGAAAGAAATCTGAAAATTTAATTTCTTAATTTTTAAGTCTAATTTAATTATGTCCATTCATTAAATTCCATTCTTCTAAGAGCTTTCAGTTATCATAATCATAAACAAAAATGTCAGCGTCCTGGCACAGGTAGCGCGTCTTCCATGTGATATAGGTGCCCCAGGTTCGAGTCCCGATTCGAGCATGGTTGTTCTTCATCTGTTCTATCTATGAGGCTTGTAAAAAGGGGCTGTGAAGAATGTGTGGTTAAAGTCGTACTCTTGGCCCTAGTTGGCGCTACAAGAGGGTCTTATTTCGGTTTAAATCCATTGATGCATCAGCAGGCTTGTCCATGACAAGTGCCATTAGTAACAACAGCAACAACGGGCAAAAATAATTCCAAAAATATGTTTGTTTGACCCAGAAAGGTCCGAAACATAGATAATTGTCAAAATGCCAACGTCCACGTCTTTGATTATTACAATATTTTTTCTTTATATACTTCGTATAACAGAGACTAAAAAGTAATGAAACCAACATTTTTTTAAAAAAATATATTCGTGAAGAATTAATTTATCTTTTATTTGCAAAAAATTGGAAAAGTTTCTATACCTTCTTTAATAAAAATAAAATTCTTAGATAGCACAGTTTCCTTCTAATTATAGAGTATTTTTCTATGAACCATAGAACCAAAATGTTAACCTTCATCCTCTGTTGTTCATTGGCTCGTGATTCGAACTTGGAATGGAACTATAACAATTCACCCTCTCCGAATGCAGCAACATTTATGAATTGATTACATCTAATCTTTCAATTTAAAGTTGCAATTTGAATCATATTTAATGGCGTGTCTCGTAATAACAATAAAATTTAATTTAATTCATTTTTATAAACTTTTAAGGTTATCAACATATTTTAGGAGAAAAACAGGAAGAATCAGTTAACAAAAGAGAGGCACTTAAGTAAGACATTTCCTGTTTCTTTCATTTGACAGGAAGTTACAGTTACATAATGTCAACTTCACCTTTAAACACCGGAAGAATGAAAACAAAGAGTGTTTTTGAATTTAAATAAACTAGTCTTCCAAAAGAAAAAGTACTAATGAATTGCAAATATTTCTTTAAGAAAAAACTGAGTTTATTACGTCATCTAAGTAGCAAGGTTTACCTCAAACTCATTTAATTAAAATAAAGAACAATACGAGGCGTGACTCACACTTAAACAATTTTCTATCTTCCCAAACAAACTTCAGTAATAATAATTTTCCAAAAAAAAAAAAAAAATGATGGTTTCTCTTTCAAATCGCCTTGGTGACGTTTTCTTGTCTGTCTTGTGGCTTTGTAACTGCACTAATCCTTATACAACCGCTTAAAACTATAGAATTCAATGTGTGTGTGTGTGTGCGCGCGCGTGCGTGCGTGTGTGTAGTGATATTTTAAACAATTAATTAAAATCCTAATTAATTCCAAAAGTTTTATCTTAATTTAGCCCATAGTAACATCATTCTGAAAATATTCTCTTATAGCCTTATCCATTCCACTGGTTCTAGTTAACTAATCCAACAGAAGCTTTATAAAATTGCTCAATCAGCTAAACTCCGGCTACTTTTCCACATTTCGTGCGAAGGGACTTTCATATGAACCTTTAAACTATTTTTTGAAAAAAAAATTATCACATCTAGCTAATTATTTTTTTATTAAACTGTTTTTCTATGAATAATTTTTATTAACTGAGAATCACCTCATCATAGAAATGAAAAATTTATTTATAAATTTGGAACCTAATTCAATATGTCTATTTGAATAAAGCAATAAAACAAAATTCAAAAAAACTTTCGCCAAAGAGGAATTTTGACAAGATATCTTAAAGCCCACTTTGTATGTTGGCAGGTTTTCTCATAATTGCAAAGCAAAGCGAGGCGTTGACCCACGCCAAAACAATTATCCTCCACCCCTACTTCCCAATCCCCCTGGAAAGCAGCAAGAAAAAAATATCTTATAACAATATTATGCATTCACTCCAGTGAGTCTCTTCTGGTACCAACATAATCCTCACACTCCCCTCAACTCACAAAGTGGAATTTCAAATTAAGAAAAAGCGACTGGCAAGAGGATAAAGTACGATAGAAGAATTCCGCGACCAACTTCAAAGTATTTCGTCGCCAAGTTTAATTGCCTTTCTTTTAAAGATTCTTTTACTTTTTTTTACTTCTTGTTTCTTACCCACGCACAAAAAATGTATAGTGCCTGAGAGAGGCAAGGGAAGGGAAGGGAAAAAAAGTTCTTTGGATGATGGAAGTAAAATAAATGAATAAATTCCAGGGCGGAGGATTTCCCAGATTCCAGGGAATTGGAGTCTGACATGCTAACACTTCGTTCCTCTTCTGCACCCGTAATCTTGCAGATTCCTGGAGGAGCCCTGCAATGGGGACTCGGTGGCGCCGACAGAAATGGGGGATGTCTTCGGAGTTCTAATATTGACTGTGTGGATTGTTGTGGAGATAGAAGTTGAAATGGACAGGAAAGGTTTGGCCCGAGTTTCTACTGCCTGTATATATCTATATATATCTATATCTGTATATATATATATCGCGTTTTATTCGTGATGCAAGGGGGAAGGGGGAGAAACGTTTTAGAACTACGTACTGAAAGTGGGGTACCACAATGGTGCATGTTAAACATACAAGCGATTTTTTATTGATGGACTTGCATTTGTAGTTAAATATGTATTTCTAGATATGTTGTAAAATTCGTTCTCTAAAAAAATCATAGAAAAAAAAACTGTAGTTAATATATCTATGTCCCCCGAGTATTGTCAATTATCTAACCGTAATATAATTCCTAATACAAAAATCTTAGTTCTAGGATTGGGTGATATTTTGATATTGATTTGATATTAATACCTGATACATAATTTGATATTTTTCAGGCACGCAAAATTACTGGTACACAAAATTGATTAAAAAAATTAAGAGTATTAAGTATTCGAAGTCATTCAAGGCTAAAAACTGAATCTCCGACTTCATTCGATTCTGATCCGGTGATACAAGTAAGTCAATATTATACAAAATATTAGGTCGGTATATACTATTAGGTCGCCCTTCTGTCCCCAAGGTATAATTAGCATGCTGTTGTTTTATTAGCGAGTTGCATATATTTCATAATCAATCTCATGTAAGGGGACTGATACCACTGAAGAATTCCAGCCCATTCCTACGCTAACGATAATGTTTAGTCTTTTTCCTTCCCTTTCCTCTTCTCTCATCCGTCAATCACTATCATAACCAAGACCAACCAACCTATCATCATCAATACCTCAAATGAAGAAGTGGAATTTTTGAAATCATTCGTATCATTAATGAGTTTTGATGCCACTCCTAGTCCAGGTTTCATTTTAAAAGAAAAAGAATCGTTTAAAAGTTAAATCAGGTACAAAAATATCAGACAATTGAGTATCAGTATCATTTTGACTTGATGCAGCAAAGCGAGTATTAATCTAATTGAAACCAAGACCTCAAGGCCTAAAGTCTGTGTAAGACAGGAGAATGCGGGGTAATTGCCCCAGGGCCTACATCAGAGGGGGTTGGGAGTCGAAATCGAATAGAAAGTTTATTTTACGTTTCTTTCTTTAATGCACTTTTTTAAAGCAAAATATCAGTACAGTGTAAAATGCGTTAGTTTTATATTAGCCTGTTCATCAATCTATCGTATAAGCCCCCCCTCAAAAATTGATATTTTGTAAATCCGTGGCTTTCTAGGGATAAATGGACAGAATGGAATCTATAAAATGGACAGAACGATATTTCGTCTGATCATTGGAGGGAGGGCTCATAACTATTTTAGGTTTTAGGTTCTAACTATTTTAGGTTCAATTTTCTTGTTATATATCTATAATGAAGGGGAAAATTTAAATAATTCCATAATAGTTCAGTTCTTCAGTTCTGAAATAGTGATGGAGAAGGGATCCCCAAAGACGTTTTTGCTCCGAGCATCAATTACGTTAAATCGAACCCTGACAAGGCCTATGGTGCGAATTTTGTATTTCGGTGAAATCTGTTGCAGGTAACATCGGTGATGAGCTGATCTTATCGGAGATTCAATATAAGTGTATATCTGTTGCATGTAAAAAAAAAAAGCAAGTCCGGGAAAGTAAAGAGTAAATTCCTAGTTTAAATCTTTATTTGACAAAAGCTGAAGAAGATTAGGTCCATCTAAAGACATTTCTTATACAGCTTTAAAACGGGTCTGTTTAAAAGTCAGATTGTAAGGCACGAGCATCAAAATTCTAACAGCAAGAAAATTTAAAGCTTCATACCTACTAAGCTATGAAAAATGGGAAAAATAAGAGTCTAACTAAAAAGTATTTAACTCCAATCAGAATGCAACTTTCGATCCAAAAACAAATATGATTTTCAGACATTTTATGATAAAATTGAAAATAATATCCTGAAGTTTCTGTTAAGAATTTTAGATTTAATTTATGCCATAAAAATAGATTTTATATGTTTGATAAATTCCAAAAACTGAAAGAAATTTATTTACAGACATACTTTTCAAACATATACATAAAACATTCAAACATCAAATCAGTATAGAATAAGAAAAGATATGCAATCAATTTGTTGGTCTTCCAATTAAAAAAAATAACATCATTGTTCACTGTTACAATTCTAATTCTAGTAAATTAAGTTATTTCTGTATTAAATAAAGCACGGTTGAATATATTAACATAAATAAAAAAAGCATTTTTATCTTCAAACTTCTAATTTGCGAGCATGAAAAATATTGGTATCAAATTAGAAAGCTTACATAATTTCGGATTGTGATAACCTTTTTTTATCTAAATATTTTCGATTATTTCCCACAATGATTAACAACCAAAATTCTTTTTGTCCACTGAATTTACGTTTCCTCATCTCAAGCCTCACATTTTTTTTCCTTCAGTGCCAATGGTTTTTCAGTCTGGGGCCTTATCCGTTTCAAAAAGACTGTCACCATAAATTGCAAGTCCAAGAAGCGCAAACGTCGAAACAGATCGAAGGATTCTTTTTTAAATAGCTTTTATTTTTATTCTTACCATTCTTTTTTTTTAATTCCTGGCTACGATCAGCAGACAGTGGGGCAGGATGTCATGATTTTATAGTTTTGGCAGGACCTTAAATTGACGCCCTTCCCAACACGCGATCGGTGTTTCCTGTCTCGGCGCTTGCGCAGGTGATGCTCATTCATAACAAAGTGTCACGACTGCCTTCCTCTTGTTCCATTCTTCAGCAAAACGAGGCGCTTTTGAAGAGTGGGATGCACACATTAGACGTTTCGTGTTAACAATGATCGTCACTTAAGGTAAAAGTTTCACTCAAACTGTTTTTACAGTGTCTTGGTGCAGGTATTCGTTTTACAATTAAATTGCAGACGAAAGGTTCTACAAATCATCCAAAATATTAGCTCGTGCACGTACTATTTAACAATTCAAGAAATATTTTTGGTGATTGATCTTTAAAGTTCTGTCTGAAGTTCTGAGATTCTCTTTCACCTCAAACAGCCATGTATGGAAAGAGCCATACATAACTTCTGATTGATTCATCTCTCTTTGCTCTTTAATATCTAAATAAATTAAATTAAATTTTAAAAAACTCGCAGTCTTCCTAAATTTTCTATCTTTTAAATACTCTTCATCTTCCGTCCAAACAATTACTAGCGCTCTCAAAAACTGACTTCTATAAATATTATCCACTCCATATGATTGTCCAATAAAAGCTATTTTTTCACATTTCTAGAATTAACCTTCTTCGTAAAATAGCTGCTAATCATTTCAAGTATATGCCAGATTTCGTAGGAGGCTCCATGGAGGCAAAATACTAATCTGCAGCCTTATTTTATACCATTTTTTAGAAGGAAATGTTTTGAGAAGACGAAAAAAAATGCCTTGCTTGGATTTTATTTACTTTCTAAACTATGGATAATGAATGATAGGGGAAAAAATCATATATCGCTCGTATCCCTTACTCTTGCTACATTCATTGTAAAAAAATCTTCATTAAATATTTACTTTCAGTGTCTTTGAAAATGTTTTTAATTCTATTTCACCTTTTCCAAGCATATTTTGAAATTGGCAAGCAATGTTTTTTTCTTCTTTTCTTTTAGTAAAGACAGAAATATAGCAGTTTGTTCTCAAGTAAAAGACTATCTTTTTGTGTGTGGGGGGGGGGAGGATCTTTCATACAGAAAGTAGCAACAGAAAACAATATTTAATGAATATTTGTATTAATAATCTGTTTTTCAGAGATTTCAATGCACCTACAGAAACTAATCTCCAGAAAAGTTAGAAACTGCTTCTGAACGATTCGTCTCTGTTACTGAACAACAAAGTATTGTTTGTGTTTCTTGGTTGCTAAATTTCGTTCTAATCTTTCTGCTATCAAGGTTAGATTGACAACTTATCACTTCTTAGATATAGTCTATATCTCGAAATCCAAAACAACCTTCTCCTCATGAAACTTTACTCTTATGATCTGCTTTTCCTATATTCAGTATTACTATCAAACCCCTTCTACTTATTTTTAGTCAGACGGATATACATTTTTCCTCGTTTTTTTTCATCAGTTACTATCAGCACATCCACTGATAAGTTGGGACACCTTTCGAAATTTTTGCTTAGAATTTTAAATTTTTTTGAGCAAATATATTCATCCCCCCAACTGACAGATTATCCACAAAATGATATTATGGAATGAATATACCTTAGGATAGCTTCAAATTGTCGGACATCGGATAAATGGATAGAAAAGTGCTATCAGATTATATACCTTGTTATTATTATTTATCTTGAAATAAATTATCTCTATCCACTATTTTTAATTTTTTAAAATGGATAAATTAATTGGATCTGAAAATTTGAAAAAAATTATTTTTTAGGACTAGTTTAGATTTGATGACGACTTTAAACAATTTGAGATAGGACCCCCTTTAAATAGTCCATTAAGATAGAACATTTAATACATATGACTTTTGGTCACTCGGAAATTCTTTTGTGGGGGTGGGTGGGGTCCTAAACAAAGGAGTGGGTAAACATCAGTTTGCCTAGATTATATAAATTCTGATTATATTAAATTTCAGTTATATATTAATCATAGATAATGATTATATATTATATATAAACTCTTATTTATACAAAAATCCAGTTTAATAATAATTTGCACTTTTCTGAGATGATTGGTTTGGAGTAACTGAATTCTTGCACACATTCCGCGGTATATGTCAAGGACCAGAACTATGAAGAATTTATTTTTTCCTTCAAAGTTTCTTATTTTTCGCATACCAAGCATTTTTTTTTTCCAATGCTCCATAGAAATTTTATTCAGATGTTTACATTATTCAACTGCTTTAGTGTTCCACATAAGTGTAATTTCGCCCATATATTCTGCGCCTAACACACAAAACACGCCGGCAGCATTTGTCGACAGGAAACAATGGGCTTCGAAACCTCGTCCCGAAGTTTCCCATGCGTTACCAATGAATTCAGCTATTCAGAAAGTGCGCAAGGATCCACGGATCGGAATGTGCCAAATAACATCCGCGGATGAATTTTTGCATCAAAGTTTCTTTTATTTTGCATACCGAAGGCAATTACTTGAACCGATGGAATGCGATTCAGACACCAGAGATCGACCCCGAGATACCGAGTGTCACACTGCAACAAAGAAGTGGACGCATACCGCGGCGTCTGGCAAAAGAAGGGTTGCCCTGGAATTTCCACTTTTGGTCATTTCAGCCGATAAAGACGCTTGCTATTAGCATACAATGAGACGAGAGCCATGGACGTCAACCCGAAATTTGCAACACCAAACAGGCAGGCAAATGAGAAAATAATTGGGTGACAAAAAAAAGTGGATGCGCAAGTAGCGGAAAGAAAAAGTGAGGGGGGGTCGAGGGGGTATACAACAAGAGAAGGCAGATTTTTCAGACAAACGAATCAAATATAAATGTCATAATAATTTCAAAATTATCAGAGGGGGCCTAACTATATTTTTGAATACTTTTTACTTCTGCGTTAAATATTTAACGATTGTAAAGATTGAATTTATAATTGATATTCCACTCTCTTTCTCATGTGTTAGAGTTTTTCAACTTCTGTATAATTATTGGTTCACCATAAAAATAGAATAATTTAATGATATTAGAGATCCTTATGAGCAAAAAATATATTAATTTAGCGTAAAGCTAGTTTTACAAGAAGGATTCTATCTAAACTTAAATATTAATTTTAGAAAAAATAATATTTAAATTTTATAATACTGGTACCATAAATTATTGTCGTTGTTGCCAATTGCAGTCGCCATGGACAAGCCAGCTGACACAGTCTCGATTTTAAGCAGAGGGTGCGTCTCCTGTTTTTGAGCAGTGCCAACCAGGGCGAAGATTACGTCTTAGCTACCCACGATTACATTCGATTGCACAGCTCCTTTCTACCCGGGGGGGGGGGCATTTTCACGCATCTCACAGATAAAACAAAAAAAACAATCATGTCCGAACTAGGACTGGAATTCGGGATGCCCATAACACGGAGAAGATGCGCTACGTCCGTGCCAGGACGTCGGCACTATAAATTATGAAATAAATTAATGACTAAAGCAATGGAAAATAATAAAAGGTTAATAGGTTTTTGAGACCGTTATCTTATAGTAGTAGAAAGTAGGAAATCCTATTCTGGATAAAGAAAACCAAGCAATATTGTAAAGACTTGAAGTAAGTATTCATAAAGAAATTTCAGCAAGAGTTTGTAATATTTCTTCGATAATGTAGTTAGGGTTGCTACGTTGACAGCTTTCTCAATTATCAAATATTCTACTTCTTTGGGATATGTCTCAAATTCTATGTAAACGCAAGCTTTTCATGCATCAGTCAACGAACTGAAGATACGCAAACAATAAAATTGGCTACTTCTTCTATGTTGCCGATATGACAAAGGAAAGTTACACAGCGCAGTTACTAAGCACAGAAAAAGAACTTTAAACCTCCTTCTATATTTTCCCACACTTTTTCTTATAAAAAATGGAATAAACCAGCAGTAGCACTATTAATGCTGTTTAGCAAAGATCTAAATGCCTTTTTATTTTTGTAAAACCATTAGAATTTTATAACTCAACTTTTGTCTTTTATAAATATGTTTCGTATTTTATTACTACTTTGTCAATTATTATTTTAACTTCAGCAGCGGATTTATGCAATAGGTTCCCTCCTTTTTAAAAGCTGATCGAACTAATCAGATATTTAATATATTTTTAATTTGATCAACATGTAAATATTTTTTTAGTGTGATTCGTTTTATTTTATTGATTAATAAATAAAGAAATATGTTATTATTTATTTATTAAAATCAGAAATTGCACAGCATTCACATTTGTACATTATATTACTCGAGCAGGCATCATGGTTTATAAGTGCTGTAAATGAAAAATATGCAAAATGGAACTTGGAAAATCCTGAATACTAGTCCTCAACCAAGTTTTTACATTTTTTTTTTACTTCATGGAACTAACATTCTTTACAAATGTATTTATTTGGCGACTGGGTTAACGATATATTTTAATTCATCAATTTATACGGCATCTATAGCCCAATAATTCTATGCAGTTACCCAGTCTACCTAGTTTGAAATCTGCCTTTGTTTTTACTTGAAACTGTTTTGTTCTCGACGACTTGTTTATAGTACAGCCTTTATAGTAATACAGCCATACAGTTCAAGCCTTGCAATACAGTCTGTACTGATTAAGCTATAAATATCCAAATCAATTAATATACTTTTCCTGCCTTAATTTAGAAGGAAGTTACCACTGTTGCAACTAGAGTATTAGTTTTAATCCACGACCCTGCACAGATTCTACAAAAAATAAACGGAGCATGATATCAAAAACCTGAAGAAAGATATCGAAATAGGGATCGTCCTGGTTAATTTGGGACGCCTGGCTACTTTCTTAAAAACTTAACTCCCGGGCTAAAAAACCGCACATCAGAAGTTACCGCCTGAAACGGAAAGGGAATGAGAAGAAGAAGAAGAGAAGCCACCCCAAGAGCAGAAAAAAAGTGCGGTTTCAGCGCATGTGGGAAGAAGGCCCAGACACAAAAGAGTGAAGGAAATTGAGCATGTCGGATGCTAGGAGTGAGTGCAAAAATCTTAATTGGGGCACAGGTAATGAATACTCGTCTAGACAGCGTCTCACAATGCTCCTCTCTCCACTGCAGGAAGAGAAGGGGTCCCGTTGACTCGAAAGCGGCAGTCCGATAACCTCGCGGATAATAAAGACGAGATTAGGATCCAGAAGACTCTTGCGGCTGGGATGGATGTACCCCGCACAACACGGCGAGTGACAGACGGGTGAATAATCATTCTTTTCAAGGAGTGCTTGTTTCTCATGCATTCCTGAGCATGCGAGCAAGGAACAACAAGCAAAGCTTTCGATAACGCGGAGGCGTGGGTGGGACTTTTCGATCTGTGAGCAATGGATCTGGGATCGAGGTTAACGGCCTAATAATTTCGGCAGGGTGAGGCGGCTCTAATAAGAAGAGATATATTGAGTGACTTGAGAAAAGTTTGTACTTAGATTTTACGTCAGACAGTGTTCTTTAAAGATACCTTGCCTGCCTTTAGTATACTGGATAATGAAATGGTATTAGTACAAATTGAAGTAGAAAATAATGGGTGGATAAAAATTCATTTCTTCTTCCAAGAAACGGTTATTTAAGTTGACTTAATTCTTTTCGTTTGTTTTCAATCATAAGTGAAATCTATCTTAGAAAAGTAAATTTTATAAATTAAATTTCATTTACAGATTATGAGTCAGAAAATTCTCAGAGCTGTATTTATACCATTGCGTATTTTTTTTTAATCAAGCGCAAAAACTGCTTTTCGTAAAGACTGTATGGTTGAAATTTTAACATGTTCGTAACCATAAATCTTATCTATAATTCGGTCTACAGTCTAATAAGATGCTTACTTCTTTACTATCCTTCAAACTATAGTAGAGAAGATAATATCTAATCATTCTCTTCTAATAAGATAATAGAAAAATAGTGTGAAGATAATAAGTGTGAATCACAGGCGATTCACACTGTGAACTATGAGATAAAACAGGTAGATAAAAATTACTCATCGGGGTATTCAACTTACATCTAAGTCTACATTGAATGACAAGTTAATGCTGTTACCCAGATATGGCTCTGACAGTAAATTAAATCCAATTACTCTAGAGTGAGTTGTTGAAAGTTTAAAATTGCGATTATTTTGATTTAAAAATATGGTAACAGCAACGAGATAATAATACGGCATGCAAATTTCTCACAAATACGTTCACATTAGAACCTTGCTTACTTAATTTACATATTGTATTTTTTAAATAAATGATTTAATCAGTTTTGATGACTTTTAAACTCTGAGTTTAGTGACTTCCTCGCCCCCTTTAAACAAAGAATTGGAAATTTTTAATGTTTAGAATTACAAATAAATAAAAATTATTTTGGCTGAATGCATGGCCTTGTTGAAAATGAATTACCTGAACCCAAGCCTGATGATTGATTAAAATAAGTCCAGAAAATTGCAGTACTTATGCAATTATCAATTGAAGATAACCTATATAATATATCAAGGATACTAAATTTTCTGGGCTCTTTTATTGAGTTTTGTTCGCTGAATTGAATTCATCTTTAGATCTATCTTATGAAAATGGTGGATTCGATTGAGTTTCAAAAGAGTAAATTATTTTTACTCGCTAAGGCAAAATGCTCTAGCTTGTTTTAACCCTATAATTCAATTCATTTAATTGAATTGTCGTTTAACTCTAACCCTTTCAGCCCTGAAAATGTGGAATAAAAAAATTGTTGGAAATTAGTGATAAGGGTCACCAAGAGAACATCCACATTTAATTTCATCACATTTTCACCACGGGCATTGGAACCAGGAAGTCTTGGAAAATGCCATCATCAGGTTTGAAAATAAATGAAAATTAAGAACTTAAAATACCGTGGTGGCAAATGCCGAAAGTTTGAATCATAGGTTACTGAATCATGTTCGTAGAGTCATATCAAATTCATAAGAAACATAAAACACAAATTATGGATTTCCGAATTTGCGGATTTAACTTGTATCAGTGGGGTTGTACCAGATCTTAAATCTAGATAATCTAGTTATAAAGAGAAAAAAACAAGGCCCCTTTGTTATTATTGTTTGTTAAAGGCAAGTAGGTCAAATTCGAGGAGCACTATGAATGACTTTACTATCTAAGCAGTATAGCAATTGATAACATAAGTTTCAGTAAACAACTGATTATGAATAAGGTATAACTTATGACCGCATTAATAAATAATGCTCATTAATTTATCGGTAGTATTAACTTTAATTAATAGGTTATTAATAATAAGCCCTAAAAAAGAAAATTGATTACTACAGAAAATTAGATTTTAAATTAATTCGAATCATATTAAAGTTACATAAAAATAAATATTTAAGACAAAATTTAATATGAAGCTAGTTTTGGTTATTTAATATTTGTCAAAGAAAGGTTTTCTCTAAATTTTATGCTGGAGGGATAAATGTTATTATTATCATTATTATTATGATAATGCCCGAAATTATATCCCGAAATTTTCAAACATATTGAGCTAAAATTACATTTAAAGGATGTTGACAAGTTAATTGAAGATGTTTTAAAATATTTTCATTAATACTAGCCTAGAACTGTTGGGTGAATAAAATCTAAAATAAATTTGTTCATGTCATCTTATAAATAATATCCATTTGTGGCAATGGAATGATACCTGGATTATATGCGGATGATTTAATGAGACAAATAATCCGGTAAGAAATCGAAAAACTGGTAATGATATGTTTTCTTGTTTCTTGGTAAATACATAAATCGCTATCAAACTATAAATAATATCAACTAAATGAAGTCGAATTAGATACCATTTTGTATACAAAATTAGGAAGAGCAGCAAATTATTCATCCTAATTCTATAATTAATCAAATTATCCCTCATAATTCTAAAATCCCATATCTATAATATAATTCCAAATATATATAATTTTGAATAAAGATTGTTAATATTTAAATACTCGTAATTTAGGCTTGGTAACAATATCCAGCGTGGAAATTTTCCTTTTTTTTTTGCATTCTTTCTAATAAAGATGCTATTTCTCTTCCTTCCCAAACCTTGGTCCTGCAGTTATGGACCTGGGGAAAGGAAGTGAATTCTTCAAGTGTTTAGATTTTTTCTTTCAGTTTATTACATGAGCGGTTAGTGATTTATAAATTGGTGAAGAATACTGCATACGCATTTTGAATGATTTCTTTTATTAATTGATTAAACCTAATTGAAACAGTGTCCACTGTCCCCTTAAGATTTTATTTACAAGATTTAATTCAAAATTTCATTTATTTAAATCATTACGTTTTTAGGCTTTCATGTTTACATACAATCCAAGCTACAGACTGACAGATAGCGAACCATTGATGGATTTGGTCCAAAATTTTTATACGGATCTATAGCTTAGTTAAAAGATGAACCAAATATAATATTTGCGCTTTACAGATTGAATTTATTGTATTCGAACAGACAGACAAACTTCTGAATGAATTGCGTTTTCTGAATGATAACAAAGCCCAAGAGACTGGGTTTATCCAGTTTGTATATAGTAACTCAAAATTACTCAAGTATTTTTGAGATACTATAGACAAAATTAAGTGCAGAAATGGTCTCAGGGACGCAGGTCTGAAACTCGGAGATACGTTATAATTTCTGCTTCAAAGCTTTTGACAAACATGCAAATTTCTTTTTTGTGTATTTCGTAGACAAAAAAAAACGATAAAGATAATTTTTTTGTTTTTTCTTCATTTATTTACCCGAAAGCCTAAAGTTCTTACTTTGGTGCACAATCACTTCATTAGGTTTTGTTCAATGCGTTCTTGGCTATTCATCGCAGGCTCAAAAAAGGAAATCCAGGGTGATTTAAAACAAATTAGGAAAGACAATACCCAAAATAAAGTGTCTAATGTTAGAAAAAAACACAGTTATTTTATATGTACATTTTTTTATAAAATTTCTAAATGCCGTCACTCCTAAACATGGAACTCTTAAACTTTTATATTTCTCTGTTTATATTTTTTAGAAACCCATAGCTTTAAGTTTTATTTAGCGAGATTTTGAGTTTCAAGTTTTATATAAACAAGAAACTTGTTTGGGCTTATTCATAAATTCCTAAGATGTATTTGGATCACAATAGATGTGGCCTAATTATATAGGTCACAAAACTTGTTCAGATCTTATTGTTTATATCACTCAATAATTGTAATCAACAAATAAAAAATTCGTCTAGACTATGAAGATTCAACTTAAAACTGCTGAATAACTGTTTTAAATTGAATCTCTTATTTATTTATCAAGAATTAAATAACATTTCCTTTCTTCTTTTACTAATTCCAAAAGAATTCACAATAATATTATTGAGATAGAAATGAGGACACATAATTTTGTCCTATCGACAAAGGATAGATCATTCGGAAGTATCTAGATTAGACGTCTGTTTACCGTTCATCCCCTTTTTGAAATATAAAAGAATGGTCTGAGCTCAAATGAAACATCAATTACTCTTTCATTTCCTATCAGGATATCCGTAAGAAGAATATCATCCTCGAGGGAGGGAGGGGCATATATTTGAAAGCACCGTGTTTCTGTTCTAAACTAGTTTTGTTTACATTTCTTTTATTATTATTTTCTCTAAACTCCAGGAAAATAGACTATAACTTTTAATAATTAGACAAAAATCCGGCACATGAAGTAAAATTTTTATTTTTATACCTTTTTGAAATCTTTTGCTCATAATTAATTTTTTACCCATATAATATTAGAATACTAATTTAAGTTAATTAACCTTTAATGTTTGGTTTATCTTTTTTAATTTAATTAAATGCTTTTAACACTTATTTCTCGGTTTGTGTAATGAATCATGATAATAATGTTTTTCCCTCTCTTAAGCATAATTCACTGCAAAGGACAATCAGCAATACTGGACTATAAGTTTTAAGTAGTGATAAATATAGATTTAAATGTCTTAGTTTCAAAATGCCACTTTTAATTCAGCCTTACAAAATAAAATACAACGTTCTCACTCGTAAAAATAAAATAAAAAGAAATGCAATTTCAAACGAAAACACAAATATATTCATTTTTACTTTTTGGTATATAAAGTATAAGAAGAGAAAGCATTTTAAACTTTAAAAAAATCGCATACGTGATCTCGAAATATCGCCAAGTTTCAAACCTTCTTGAATTAAAAAAACACATGTTTGGAATATTTCTGTCCATGGACGCTTTGAGTTAAATGAATGAAATTTGGCATAAAATCTCTACTTTAAATTTGCAGATTTCTGTGTACAATTTTGAACGAATCAATTCTGAGAAAGTAGAACAGTCTGGCTGTTCGAATATAAGTTAATACGGTATCTACAAAAGAAGCAAAAAAAAAAAAAAAAGATGAATGAAATTTGGCACTCAAATTTAAGTTCGAAAACATTGATAGGTTTCAATTTGGGGACGAGATCCTTCAAGGAATCGTATGTTTGTCGATGATTTGTACTTTTTTAAAAGTGAGAACACAGAAACGCAATGATTTAAATATGTGACTTGGCACGTAATTTTATGATTACAGCAATGATTCTTTGCTAAATCTTGGTTTTAATCAGCCGAAAAAATACGTCTAAAATACACATGCGACTACTTGGTATTTTTTCACTAATTCCATTTCAGCTATTAATTTTCCAGCTGCTGATTCCGTGTGTTGAAAATCAGATTTTCTGTCGCATCTGACTTTTTTTGTAGTTTAGAGTGTTTATTACATATTTTTATTATATTATAACATTATCATAAAACTTATAGTATCAGTTCACTTTGTTTAAAAAATATTTGAACTTATTTGCAAACATCGCATCTGAACATCAATTTTAAGAAATTTTGCAGGCTGAGGATACTGTTGCTAATATGTTCTGTCATAACTACTGTTCGACAATAAATACTACGGAAGCAGTTAGTTAGAGAGCATGCAAAAAAGTTGTGGGTACACTTTTGCATTCGCTCTGGTTTGTTTCATCAGTATTCGTGCTGCCATTTACAAGTTTTAAACTAGTTTCATAATATTTTAGTAAGTTTTTATTGGCAGTGGTAAGTATTAGAGCCTTTAGTTTATTCTCACCTTTTAGATAACAAAAATGGATTCATTACTGGAGGTCAAAGCAAGGCATTTAAGACAGAAACGTTTAATACTCCACTTTAAAAGCTAAACTTAGTTAATCGAAATCGAACAACAGTTTAAAATTAGTTTTCCTTTTTATTAATTTATTTAACTCATTTAATACTCTTTAACGCAAATAAAGTATATCGGGAGTCAAATTGGTAATTTCATTAAATGCTTGGTTCATATCAAGCTGACGAAGCTAACTCAATTTGACGTCAAAACAATTACGCAAAAATATAATAATTAATAGTAATGTGTTTAACGGTGAAGGGAATTTCCAAAAAATAATCTCTTTAGCTATATAAATATTTTCAATATAATATAATCTCAATAGTTATATCGTAGGTACGACGCAGCGGTTGTCATTCCTGGGTTTATAAAACTAATTTTGTTCTCCATGTTTTGTTCCATGAGACGCATAAATATGTATGATGGTATAAATGTCCTGGTAGAATTGTAGGGTTATATAAATGTTGTTTGTTGTTGTTACTTATGGCACTTGCCAAGGACAAGCCCCCTGCTGATACAGCAGCATATTTAAGCCGAAAGGAGCATCTCTTGTTTTTTGAAGTAGCGCCAACTAGAACCAAGAGTACGACTTTAGCTACACACTCACCACATTTGCTTTCACAGCCCCTTTTTATGGGGGGGGCAGTCGCACATCTCACATATAGAATACATAAGAGCAACCATGACGGAGCCGGAACTCGAACCCTGGACCCCCAGAACACGAGGAAGACGCGCTACCTCTGTGCCAGAAAGCCGGCCTTATATAAATGTTCCGGTATTAACATATGATGATATAAATGCAGTGGGGCTCATATTCACGGAATATTACGATACAAGACACGAAAACGTTAATAATTCCGGCGTTCTGGCTTAGGGGTAGCGTCATAACTCTTCTTTGTGTTCTATATGTGAGTTGTATGAATTTGCCCCCTGTAAAAAGGTTTTGTGCAAGCAAATGTGATGCTTGAAGAAGTTAAGCCATACTCTTGGCCCTATTTGGCTCTACTGAGAAAAAAGATAAACTTCTTTCGGCTTAAAACTCGCTGATGGCCGTCAGCGCATTTGTCCATGGCAAGTGCCATCAGAAACAACAACAACAAAAATTTATAACTTCCCTTAAGGTAAATATGATGAAGGAGGAGAACAAGAAGGCGTCTTCAAGGAGAGGGTCAACCCTCACAACATTGATGAGTAGAGGGTGCGAGAAACTCATGCTATGGTTTGATTACAGTTTGAATTCGCTACGCTACTTTATGCATGGAAATATATAAAAACAGAACATAAATTACGTAATATAATAAGTTTATAATAAGTAAGTTGTAATTCGCATGCACACCTATGGAATAATGGGGAAAATCCTGAGCTACGAGGGAAGAGACCTACAAGGGAAATTTCATATTTCATTCTCAGATGAAAAAATACAGTTGTTAAGGGAGAAAGTCACGCAAATACTTTGTCTTAAAGTCCAATTCGGCCATTGTCCATTTTCCTAATTCATTCCTAAGACAGAGAAGGCCAGGATTAGCATTTAATGAATAAAAAGATATCGTATTCCATAGAGGTAAATGAGACAATTGGAAAAATATCCCTGCAAGAATTTTAAAGAATTGATAAAAATTCATTCAAAATTTAATTCTTTTCAAACAATTTCTTTATTGACGTTGAACTTTGGGGGTATCTGAACAATTATATGATCTTCAAAAAAATTTAATATCTTTCGATATGCACTTTGCGAACTGCAGAATTCAGCGCCGGCTTTACGATCGCTCAGACCTTTACTTCCGAACTAAATTTAGACGAATGTTAATAACAATTCACTCCGCCGAGTCGAAGCGTCAGAAATTATTGCTGAAGCGAAAACCATTTCGTCGCTGTCCTTTTCCCTTGAAAAAAAGGGGGGAAGAAGACGAAGACGAACATTTCCGGAATTCATACCTAAAATTCTTAGCCATTCCCCCTTTTAAAAACTAATTTAGAAACGCAGGCGAAAGATGAGAGAGAGAGGAGTAGAAGACGATTCCACAGGGGTGGAGGGAGGAGGGGAATAAACAAAAATAAAAAGAGAAAGAGCCCACCGCATTTCAATTTTATTTTAGGCACCGGCGCTCTTTTTATTCCAGCGGTCTAGACTGTGAGTCTAAATGGCAGGATATATTTGGCGAGCCCATGGCTCAAAAATATAAATCATTCAGTTCATTTGCCACGCACGGATTGCGTCAGTGCTAAAGTGGGTGTGGAAGAAACCTAAATGCCTGCCAATCGGATTGCGGTGAGTAGGCGGGGTTATCCAAAATCCACGCATGGAAGAGCACTTGATTAACTGGAATCTCTTTTTTCCGTTCCGCAAAACCAACTGAACAAACGTGATTGATTCCCCCTCTTGTCTCTGTCTTTCCCCCCTCCGAACTTCACGCTCTCTGGCCGACAGAGATCAGTCGCGAAATTATTGAAACCATCACCTTTTTTTTCTGAAACCGTCCGTTCATTGATGGTAAAGTTCCACCACTTTTAGAGCGAGTTAATAGTTAATGAAAGAACTACAAACGGTTACTAATGATGCTTTAGGTAGTTTTATTGTCGTGGAAGTTATGTACTCTTTCAAATTGTACTGAAAAATTTACGGCGAATGAAAGGTTCTTCGCTCTGGTGTTATGGGAAAATGATCGGATTGCATTTCGCAAAATTAGTTATTGGGGGGGGGGGGAGATTGAGGGTAAAAGCAACCTTGGACCACGCCGATGATATTGGATTATTGTGTTGTGCTTAGTCCCGACTGTCTAGGTGGAGATCTATACGGGTACAGTGACTTGACATTTCGAAATATTAGGGACTGCCTAGAATTTCGTATTCATTAAGTGATTCCCTCTTTATCCATTAAAAAAATACAGTACTATACTCTGGAGTAGCCGACTCGCTTCCTTACTATCCGACCGCGTTTTCTTTTATCTTAATTAAATGAAGAGGGCAAGGCATTGGTAACATTTGTTTCCTCCATTTAATTTAGACATTATAGATTTTTTTAAAATATGGATAATTTATTATAAACATACTTTTCTCAAATAAACTCTTGAAACACGCAGCGCAGTATTTAAACATGTATAAACTACCAATACAAAGCCCTCTATTTTGATTCTACACGTTACCGACATGCTTCAGCGGACTAAAGTCACGTTCACATTCTACAAGGCTGGAGATAAATGGAGGATTTAAAAATCAATAAGAGAGAAAATATTTGTTATAGCAGTGAATTTTTAAATAAAAACCTTTGTCTTCTGGTAGTAGTGGGCAAAGAAATAAATTCATAGAACTCCGGCCTATCTGGCTTTTTTTCTTATCCGGCCTGCCTTTCCTCCGCTTTCAGGCAAGATACACAAGAGTGTATTACGATTTCAAAAATATAACATAAGAACCTTATGAAGAACGGTTACCCTACGGCTTTGCAGTACAAAAATATATTTTAAACATTAATGAAGTTTTTCAAGTACTGAATGTATTGTGTGTATTGTGTAAAGATTAAACTTACGCACAAGTAATAATGGTAAGGGCGACTGCAAGGTACGCAAACTGTGCCGTGGAAAAAGGCCCCGAATATGTAGAAACTCATTTTTAACTATCAAATTAGTTAGATCAATGAAATGAACGAGGGGAATTAATGTAATTTGAATAACTACCGGTTGGAATACAAAAGAAAGGAAAGAAGATTAAGATCAGACCGGAAAAATAACGGAACTGAATGAGAGCTGAAATAGATCATAATCTAGATTTTTAGAAAGATTGAAAAAGCATACAGATAGGAAAACGAGAGGAGTACACATTTCTTCAAATAAGGTTGCACTACGACTGAATAGTGGCAGGTGTGATGTGTAAACCATTGTGAAATAAACAATATCATCAGATTTACTTCATAGCACTGTTAATTATTTTATTAACCTTGGCCATCAGACTTTTTAAAATCATGACATGTGTAAGTTTTATATAGCCCTCCCCTTGAAAATTCTTATATATGACATTCTGAATATTCCTATAATAGTCATAGGCATGAAAAGTAACAGAATTTTTCACTGATTTTTTTAATACGCACACTTTACCCTCTAGGATTTAACTAACAAGCAGTATGCAATTCACAATTTTTATCACCATACTATTTTTTTAATCTACTACTAGATTTAATATATATTAGTGTAAAAATATACTTTGTAGGTGTATAATTTGACCCAATTGAAGGGTAAGCATATGTACCATTGTACGATATATACAAGAATGAAAAGGGGATGATGCTATAGTAGTTTAGCACTGGGTGCTTAATACTCTGGAGCTGGTCTTAACAATAGACTTAGTTTAATTTAGTCAAATTAGGTCTCATTATGAAGCTATGCCTGACTGTAGAGACTACATTCAAAAATATGAATTGTGATTAAATGATAAAAAAGACACCTGAGCTTTCTTCTCAATTCAAACCCCAACAACACGTGCCTAACAACAGATTTAAAACATCGAGTTTGCATTTATTGGAAATCTTTAACTTGCAAACCTCAAACTTTGGAGCCCAAGATCTGCAAAGAAGCCGCCTCGTCCATCGACTTATATTAGAAAAATGTTTTATACACTTAATTCTGGGCCGCTTCAACCCTTGAGGGAGAGTTAGTTTCTATGTGGAGAATCGAGTGTTATCCAGAAGTTATTTTTCCAACCAATCCATGGGGCCGCAATGATCTGGTAGCATAATATATATTTCAGTTCTCACGATCAGATATCAAGGAATTTCTTCCGAATCCTGAAAATAACACTGATCAGGTCTTTAATTATGTGTTCGGTACTTCAGTTTATGGGAGCTATGTCTACATTATCCAGCTGCTATCAATGTACATGGCGCAACTATCACTTCTTTGACATTTTGTCACCAACGTCTTCACTGAAGACGCCTGATTACAAGTAATTATCGGCACAAAAAGCTATAAAACCGATAAGCGGCTTCAAAAAAGTATATACCTCTGACATGGACATATATTTTTTATTTTTTCCCACCTGTGTGCCATTCTGCTTTATTGCCATTCTTGGTTAAACTATTTTTATTATTTACAAAATATTTTATTAGACTTATTTTACTAACAAATATTATTCCAACAGCTTAAAAAAGAGCAATTCACCCGCAAACCGATAAAAAAATTACAAAAAAACCATCATTATTATAAGAAAAATTCAAAAATAATGTTATTTACATTTAAATATTGTTTATCTTTAATCAAGGGAATTCTGAAACATTAGGAAATTTATAAATTTAGCCTGAGTTACAACTATATTGGGTTCCTCCCTCCGTCTTAATCTCTTTTCAGATTTAAAAAAAGAATGCTACGTATCCATTTTTTACTAAGAACAATTTTCTTGTTAGAAATGCACATGTTTATAAATTAAAGCAGCAGAAATTCGTTACAAAACTGAATTTAGTGAGGCCATTTGGTAGGTTTCGATGAGCTATTCTAAATCGAACAAGTTTTCTTCTTTGAAGAGTGAACTAAAACGTGTCAAAATTTGAATTAAGTAAACATATCTAGAAGCTTTGAGATTTCATGCAAAAGAATAATAATATTATGAGATTCTGATAGGGATTTCTTACACGAAATTTTGAAAAGGCAACCGTAGGAATCTTAGGGCAGCAATCTTACTAACTTAGTTTACGCATCAATTTTTTTTATTACTACTTTTTACTAACAGCCAATTACAGATTAAAATTATTTATAAATTCTTCTTTTTTGGATTTACAAAAAGGAAAAATTCAATAATGTGACTAAACGATTTGAAAAATCGTTTAATAACATTATTTATTACATTTTTTTTAAAGTAAATAAATATTTACTTTCTTTAATATATTATTTCCACTCTATATTCGAATGTCACTTTTTCACTTCTCTACAATATTATGTAGCTTTTAAATCATATTTCAACTTTATATTTTAAAGTTCATTGAGTAAAAAAAATATATTCTTCATTTAATAAGATTTTTGGAATTAAATGTTTTCGCTCTCCACCTTCGAAAGCAATTTGGTGATCAAAGGTGTCTAATATGATAGATTTAAAAATTGCTTTATTAAATGAATCCAATATATTTTTCAAAAAGTCATCAAAGCGTCCAATTAGATTATTATAAAGCTTTCAGGTTAAAATATGTTTAGTTTCTAATATGAATGAATCAAGCTTTTTATGTTTTAATCATGTCTTTGAAATATTGATTCTTAAGAAAATATGCTCATAAATGAGAAATATTTGCTTTTGAAAATATATATAAAGCGGAAAAAAACAACAACAAAGTCGGTTTTGTCGATTAGAGAGTTAAAAACTACAGGGCATTTCCTTGAGTGGTTTAGGTTACTGAAGCCCAGTGCATCACGGGTAAATATTTCCTTGAATTCCAAATAAAATGAAGCCTCACATAAGGAATCACGAATGGTAGTTTAGAAAATTGTGCTCGAGATATTTGATTTCTAGTCGGCAATAGTCGGATATTTAGCCAGAGACATTTACCAGACAGGTTGCTAGTCATAAAACCTATTTGTCCGACATGTCTTTTAGAGTCGGAGACGCATGGCAATTTGTAAATCCATGTTAAAGGGCTCGGCATTTATAATAGATATAGTTATCTAAGTTTACAAGCTTAATGTTATTTGTTTGAAAATAATAACGCCGGAGGTAAACAACAAAGTCACATCTATTAACAGATGAGTTTTTCGAGTATAAAAATATTTAAAATGAAATTTTATCACCAAATATTTCTCATTTAGAAAACTTTGATTAATCGCGTTCTCACACCTATGCAGCTGAAACGTAGGCATTGACTGACAAATCAAAATATATTTTTGCTATATTTAAGAGAGAAATTTTAAAAAGCATATTTGGTGGAATTAAATGTACCAATGAAAGAGAATCAAGAGAGAGAAGAACCAACTCGGAAATTTACAAACTATGTAGAATTCCACCTATTACTACATTTATATTAATACAGAGGATTAAATGGACAAGCCTCGGATGACAATCGAACTACTAAAAAGATAAAGTTATAAAAGTAATAAGCTATAATAAAAGTTGTACATAAAATTAGCTAAAAACAAGTTTCATTAAAGTTGGGGATGATCAGATTTTATGTAGATTTAGATTCACATTTAAAATCATAACGACATAACTTCAAAAATATCTCTTTCGGATAACTCAATAATCTTTTAAGACGGAAATTTTTGAAGATTATCAAACTTAATACTTTTGTATTGAGTACATAAAATAATAATAAATTTTTTTAAAAAAGGATTTTGAATTCATTGAAAATTTCTAAGTTTAATCTAACCGATATATAATGAATTAGATGTTTTATATATAAGAAAAAGCTGATGTGTAAAAAGTTCAATAAATAGAGATTTTTAATTAATAGATCTAAATAAAACTTGAAGAAATTAAAATATCAAAGTAATTTATTTGAAAAAATACAATATAATAATAATTTTTTCTCAAATTATTACGAATTCACTTGTTGAAATTAAAAATTTTTCTTCTGTTACTTTCTTTTTTTTAAAGCGTGCTTTTAAAATCTTTCATTAAATTCAATCTTTCTTTTACACTTAGGGATAACAATTTCAGACAACAACTATCAAACATTTAAGATTTTATTAAATTTTAAGTAAAAATCTCGAATTGAGGCAAGGGAATCGCTGAACAAAATCCAAGAACAATTACTTTTTACTTTTTTTGTGTAAACGAATTAGATCTTCCAATAATTTGCATTGCAATTAGAATTGGTGAGACAGCCTCCCGCCTCCCTAAGACTAATTTAATTTTTGTTCTTTTGTAAGTACGGAATCAATGGTCATTTCATTCCTTATCATAGGTACGTCATATTTTTTGTTCGAGTTTTATAAATTTTATTCGATATAAAGAAACTTTATATTGAAGATTTAAGATTCTTAGACAATGTTCGATTTATAGAAATTTTATTGATATACAGAAGCTTTCTGTAGAAAATGTAAGACTTTTGAAAAATTGATACAGCGAGAATTTCTATAAATGAAAATTCGATTTATGGTAATACAAATATCATCATTTTTCAATAAATATGCTTTTCGACATTAGTAATTAACGCAAGCATGCTTTATTTACCATCAAACTTCATTATCAAAATTTCTATGACGGAACCCAAAACAAAATTCAGTTGTAAAAAAACAAATAAAAATAAAGACCGTTGATCTAGAACAATACTGCAGTTGTATTTGTATATACTGTCCCAGAAATATTGTACTTTTTGTACGGCTAAATCGAAAGTCCTTGACCGAATTTTGAAAAGAGAAAGAGAGAGGTTTGTGCATTGCTGCCGTAGCTTGCTGGGCGCACCGAATTCTTTTTTTCAGCCCATCAACATCTGTTGTTTTGATTACTTATTTAAGCGGCGCAGTTGAAACTTAACCTCCTATCATCTGTTCTGTATCGAATGGTCGTTGCAGATGTTCTCAGATTTATATCAGCTGAAGTGAGGACATTGCACTGATTGCTACTGCTCTAATAACAGAAAGGAAAATATAAATAAAAGGTAAGACTTAATATTCATGGGGGATTTTTTAGACGGGAACATAAAACCCTTTCGATAACTTCCCTAACGCTTTATATTCCGACGGTACCTAAAAGTTACGCTTTAATTACATTTATATCTTCGTAATATGACCGTTTTTCCCCTGGCGGCATTAACAAGAATACCAATCCAGCAGCAAGAAATAAATTGGCAGCTGAAGGTAGAAACTGTTTGATTTTTTTTTCTCTTTCTATAACATAATCTACACTAAAGCTAGTACAATGTAGCAATAATAAAATTTAAAATAGTTGCTGTTTAATTACTTAGAAACATAAAAGCATTTATCATGCATGATGATTTATATCCAGAACTTTTTATATTAATATGTACGCTAAGTGTTTAATCCCTCGTGATTCGATTTTTTAAATGATTTAATAACGAAAGTACATTTTTAAGAATTAGAAATCAACTACCATGCTTTAAAATGTTTAAATTTCTTTCAAGTTATTTTTTTTTCTTTTTTCTTTTTCTTTTCAATTTTTTTTCATATTTTGGAACAAATGGTTAATTCAAGAATACTTGCAGCTTCAAATCAAAAACGATTATTATCTTCAATCAATACCCTTCCCCGCATTTCCAGCCTTATATGAAAATTTTGAACTTAGCGAGAAAACATTTGTTCTTTTATTCCAAAATCCACCTGCTTTATATTTTATAAAAATTATTTTGGTTATTATTATTTTTAGTTAAGTTCATATATAACATTTCATTACTATCAGTAAATTAACAAAGTGTTTAGATATTTAATTTCTTTATTTAAAATAAAATTTGTACCACGGCTGTAACTTAAAAAAGTATTGCAAGTACAAAATCAAATTTTAGCAAAATTCCAAAATTAATAAATAATACTTTTAAAAAAGATTTAATCGAATTTGATTAAAAATGGGGTTTAAAAAAACAGAACGAAATAATTAAATTAATTTTTTCTCATTATCTTTAAAAAATTTCATCTGAAAAATTTAAATTTTTTGCACAATTTCTGGAAACCACAAACTATATATATATATATATATATATATATATATATATATATATATATATATATATATATATATATATATTGCGTGGATATTTCCAGTTAAAAACTAAAAGTTCATCGTCAATATCAACTAAAACAACTAAAAAAAAAGAATAGTTTTTAGTTATGAAAGGGTACCTTGCTTTATCTTTATTTCTTCTTGACTCGTCTGCACAATAAACCCTGAAATGAGAAATAAAATAAGATTAGAAAAGCAGACACACAAATCATTTTAAATCAAAATATTTTTCGAAAAAAAGAAAGAAAAAAAGAGGGAAACAAATGAAAAAGATACAGAGCTTACGACGCCAAGCAGCAGCAGCGTCGAGTTTTAAATAATTTAAGTAAATCTCCTAGCATTCAATATTTTGTAAAAACCGAGCGCTCAAGACGGCAATTTGCCCTCTAATAGTCACGTCGTGCTATCTTCAGAACGGCCTTTATGTCGGCTAAATCACTCGATCATAATGACATGCCCCATTATATGCAGTTTCAAAAACATTTTACTCAAAAGAAGCTATTTTATTTGCAGGTACCGCAGCAAATAAAATAAAATGGTTTATGCCTGCTCATGTTGAATATAAATTTTCGATTTTAATGATCGAGGGTGAATAAACAAACTTAAAAGAAGAAGGTGGGGGGTGAGGGGCTAGGGAGAGGAAAATTAAATAGAAAAAAAATATTGCTTTTAGAATCAAAAGGGAACGGAACTTCTTCGGAATCTATTGTAGAGTTTGTGTGTAGCGAAAGACGTAACCATAGCAACGCAATGGCCGCCATTTTCAGCGTCTGAAATCGACCGGAACCTAACACCCGGAGCAGACGATAATTTTTCCGTGCCAGTCTCCTCCCTCGTAATTCATTGCACCCTCCCCTATGACCATTATATTCCGTTACCCCCTACTACGATCCGGAGTTACACTCATTGGATATATTTTTGTCTTTTTTAATGGACGATAAATTGCCATAATGACACAATACCCAAATCTTGGATGTTCTATTTTTTTCCCGCCGTTTTTACTTTTTTGTTCTTTCCAGAGTTGAGTTCTACGTTGACTGATTTCTTCTGCCGGCAGAAATGCTATCGTATAATATGAGAGAAGATTTTATTACGTACAGAAAGGAATCTGGAAGTAACTTTTTTATCCCCCCCACATGTTTATTCGTTTCTTCATTCCCTCTTTATTTTCATCCTTCATAAAAGTAATGCTATTTCTTTTTCTTCTTCTTAATTTCATTTCATTTTCTATTGGAGTGGACAAGCTTATTATTTTTTATCTTTCATTTCATATTTAGATATTTTTCAGAGAATGAAATGGCGCGGATTTCTTTTTAAAAATAATGAAGTTGTTCATCTCTAGTATTGCTTTAGGAAGATGGGATTGCTGACGTTAGAGAATCAGGACATTGATTCTTGCATTTTCTCATTAGAGAAAATCGCCATTTAACTCTCTAGCTACAACAAGAGGTTTTATTTTTTTTTTCTTATCCAGTTAAGTGCACTTAAAGAGTACCGATTTAAAATTATCTGACTGGGTTCTCTAACTGGTTTTAATTTTCGATTGCTATTTTATTTATGAAAACAATGAAACCATTTCAATTCCAAAGAGCATTTCTGCTAAATTGCTTTTACAGAATAATTTTCTTAAGTGTTTATTTAAGATCAGCAGAATTAAAAGTAAAAGCATTGACAAGCAAGCACATTCAATAAATAGCGTTTCAGTCCCCGAAGCCCTTGGAATAATCAGCTACAGACGGAACTCCTTATGACCTTTTCTTTTATTATTATTATACATGAATGCACAATAATATATTAATATTAAAGCCATTTTCCATCGGAATGGAAAATAGTTATTGAAAGCAGTTATATATTATGCATTTTTAATTATGAAATTCAAAAATGATGTTTCAAATTTCATGGCTAGATATTAAATAGGACAGGAAACAGATTTTACATAGGGAAGTATGTCCGCAATGTCATCTGAATGGATAAAATGGGCAAGTGAAATGAGCACAAGGATACAGTACAATTAAATAGTAAAGAATGTAATTTTTATTTCTACAAATTAAAATACAAGTTCATACTAGATGCTCAAAAATTGCAATCATTTACACGAACACAGGATTCGCAGCATCATTGCATTGACCCCCGAACATTTTCAAAAACACCTGGCATATCTATTACACTGTCTACAGGAGTCTCGCACACATGGTCTTTCATGACCGAGCACAAAAAGAAATCCATAGGTGATAAACCAGGTAACCTGAATGGCCAAGCGATCTACCCACTGATGCCGAACCATTGAGCTCCGAATGTTTGGTTCAAGTAATCATTGTGCAAAAGTCTGGTGATCCGTTGTGTTGATACCACATATCTCAGTGGATATGACAAGCGTTTTCAAAAACGTTCGGTGGTCGATGCAGAGGTGCTATGAATACCGTGTTCTTCTAAATGGTTGAAAATTTGATCATCTATTGGTTACAAATGTACTTTACATTGTTGAAATAAAGGTAACGTTCGTTACCACTTAACTTTACTGTTTTCTTGTGTTCGCTTCATTTGTCCCTTTTGCTTCCGCAGATAAAGTTTGCGGACATACTTTCCCATGTGAAATCGATTTCCTACCTGTCTACAAAATTGGAACGATAAGTTTTGAATCACTCTGTATAAATAAACAGCATCGGATTCGAATATTCTGCTGCTCTAGGCCGTGCACATTATGATATAATAAGATGATCAATTTAGTTTCAAAATTCTGCACATTTTTTTAATTTTTCTTTAAAAATTAAACTTTTTATTTTACTTGATTAACTTTGTTAAAATATACACCTTTATATACTATGATTCAAATTGCCAGGCATCCACGTTCGCGCAAAATATATTTGAAGCAAAAGTTTTGCGTTTAAATATATTTTAATAACTCATTAAACACAACGAGATACATGCGAACTTGCTATGTGGAACACAGGCTGGTATTCCAGTAATGGCCGTTAGAATTTAAATTTTATTTTTTAGCTGCTTGTTCTTATGAGGAAAGTCTCTTCAGATCATTCGGATACCCAAGCAGGATGAGAGTAACTCATTTCCAATTCCTTAATGTTAAAAAACGTCAATTGTACTCTTTCTTTATGGGTAGATAAACTATGAATTCTCCATAATACATTTGTTCCCTAATTACTTATGGACGAAATTAACTTTTCAAATGTTTGAAAATTAGACTAGCATATCGTTATAAAAAAAGATATAAAATAATATATTATTTTAAAATTTAGGAAATTAGTTAAAAAGGCTCTTAAAAGTAAACGAAACCAATGACTTCATTTCTAATAAGAATGAATATTCCCTTTATGGTAACAAGAGAAAAATGAAAACATCTAAACACCGAATAATATTGATTTTGTTTTAAAAGATTTAAAAATTTGTCTTTGAAAACTTAGAATATTCTTGTCCAAATATCCTTAAGAAAGCTAAGCTATTCCAAAAGTAACCGACTTTATCCTTAGTAAAAGGAAATTAACTTTAGTTGAGGAATTTCACTTAATTCTCTTTCAACGCTAGATTTCTCATTCAACTTCACCGAGTTCCAAAAGAATTTTGTAAGAGTAACTAGTAACTTATGGAAATGAGTAATTACACATTTGGGGATTAATTACTGCTTTATAGATTTCGGTTTACTACTGAATACTCCACCCAAATATCTGCGACACAGATTTTTTTTTCATGCAAGATTAAACCTAATTCAATCTTTTGGATAAAAAATTACTTTCAATAAGTTTTTAATTCCTTAAAAATGCGCTATTGAAATTATACTTTAATATTTAAGAAACGGGATTCACCTTATTTAATAATTTATTCCTTATTTTATAATTACATGACAATTATAATAATTTTTATTTTCTAAGTTATTGATATCGACAAAAATTAAATCAAGAATACAATTTCGAATTTTTATACTGCACAATATGCTAAAAATGTTAAATATACATAACTTTTCAAAGATTTCGGGGATGAATTACATTACTATATCTGTTAGTCGCGTTCAGAGAACAACTTTTGCTCACCAAGATAAGTACATTAATGTTTTCTAACAAAGTGAAAATTAAATCAAAATTAAAGAAAATGCTATTTAAAATTATATTTGCGCAATAAAACTCAGGGATTCTGATTGTTTAACAATGTTTGCAAAATGCCGAATTCGGATCAGTTGTTGTTTCTATTGATACTTGACATAGACAAGCTAGCTGACGCATCCCAAATTTTAAGCCGAAATGAGCGTCTCTTATTTGAAGTAGCACCAATTAAGGCCAAGAGCGACTTAGCTACTCTCTCATCACATTCGCCTGTATAGCCCCTTTTACAGGGAGGGGAGAATACATCCACACTTTCCAGATAGAATACAAAAGAACAACCATGCCGGAACAGGGATTAGAACCCGTCACGCCCAGATCACGAGGAAGACGTGCTATCACCAGGCCTTGACGCCGGCAACAGAAATTATTCTGTACCTATGGGCTACAACTACATGATCCTTCTATATCCTGTGTGTCGGAATATCATATCAATACAGTAAACCATTTAAGTATATCTCAATTATAAAGAATAAAACAAAATATTTAAATTTTTTGTTCACAATCGAACATAATCTAATGCGTCGTTAGTGGGTCATATACCATAAGTCAAAAACGTCTGGAATAGGCAACATGATAGCAAAAAAAAAAAAAAGTATGTGAATTCGGATCTGGTAAGAAAGTAAGTCACACGATTTATTCTGTATCTATTTACAAAACCCGCTAAGTCATCCTTCACCTTACATATCAAAATATCACATAACCATAATACCACGCGAACTATTTGATTATATTCCAATAATAAAGATTAAAACAAAAGGTTACTATGAACGATATTTTAGTATCATTTGAATATGTGTTCACCATCGAATTAATGTAACGCATCATTACTGATCCATGTATCATAAGTTGAAAACTTATGATACATGGATCAGTAATGATGCGTTACATTAATTCGATGGTGGACGGCAATAAGATAGTGAAAACGCATGTGAATTCGAATCTGGGAAGAACACAAGTCACGCGAAATATTCTGTATTTATTTCCATCAACCACACAGCCATCCTACACCTTCCGTATCGAAATATCACACAGTCGTCCATCCCACTATAGCAGGCCATTTGATCGTAAACGCATTTGATTGCTGCGATCGAAAACTAAGCCTATCTCCCATCGTCCAGTCGCTTCCCTGTGTAAATATAGTTAAAGGAGAAAGACAATTTCCGCTCTCGATGTCTTCCATAACAGCCTCTTCGTGCCCAGAAGATCACCCCCAAAACCCTTTAAATAGAAACACGCAAATTGTTGCCTCACGACACCGCATCACAGGGTCAGGATGGGAGGGAGGTCCTCTTCACGTTGCCAGGTTACTGGATCTTTTTCCACCTACGTATCTCGGGGCGAGTTGTCCAGTGACTGACTGATGGGAAAGGAAGGGTTTCGTCTCGTGTTGTATGGAAACTGATGGGACCGGACAGATATTGGGGAGTGCCTTTATTTGGATTGTTGAAGTTTGGAATGAGATCTTTGCATGCTGCTAACAAGCCGAGAGGGAACGTCGGTTTTCTTTATGGATGAATAGAATTTATCAGATGGTGTGTCATTAAATAAGAAACATTGTTATCAAGTTATTCTTTTGTTGTAATAGCTCATATTGTTCGGAACGGTTCAAAAAATATAAAGAGAACTTAAGAATTTCTTGTGCGCTCGCTTTGGTTTTTTTGATTAAATTTAGTCACATTGTTTGAAGAAATCTTTTATACTCGATGAGAATATCGCATGCATTTGATAAACTTGATTTATGGTTTGATGGCTTAAGCCCTGATTATAGGGCACAGAATGCAAATAAATAAATAAAATATTAATTTAATTAATCAATATATATATTCTAAAATTTTTACGCGCCGATTTATTAATCAGATAAATTGCTTCATAAGATTAATTATCTTCCCTCAGTATTTGTTACATCTCATGTTCAAAAATAATAGATCTGTCCTGCATTGTATTTTCAACTAAATTAACCCTTTGCCCTCTGATGGTGCCTCTGACTCACCATTCAAGATTGTGCATCATTTTGACGTTTTATTTATTTATTTTTCAAATTTATTTGTCCAAAACGCCTACATGATGGTTAAGAAATGTAGATTAATTTTTCAAAGAAATTCGACTTAAAAGAATTATGCATATTTATTTTTCATAGCAATAAACAAATCTTTGTATTAGATGAATAATTTTGCATCCAATTATTTTTCTGAGGGTAATGGGTTAAAATTTCGATTGATATCCAGATGCTCAAGAAAGTTCAGTTTAGATATTGGTAGGTTTTAGTGAATTATGGTCTTGGTTGTTTAATCTTTAGCCACATGTTACGATTACAGTCTTTCTGTGGAGGATGTGATAACATTCGTGATTTGCTACGAAGTTTTTATGGTATAAATTTAAAGGTTACAGAATACGAACTATCACTTCATGATGCATGACAAGTCCGGACTCTGATTTTGAGTTTTAATCTCGAAACTCACGATGAAAGTTTGAAAAAATGTTTGAATAAACTTTCAAAATTAATTAAAAGCAACAAATAATTTAAATTAAAAATGATTTTCAGATTTCAATAATAGACAAATACTTTGAATTATTAAAAAAGAGAAGCGTTTCGGGGGATATCCTTTCTACAGATTTCTTGTATACTTTCTTAATACGATTAGCTTTGTGTTTATATTCGTTGTATTAGGAACTGAATAGCAATTTGGGACCCTTTCAACTGAGCATTTATGATACAAATTGGATACGTTTAGATTTTTTGAGGCAAAATAACATATGCATATAGATTAGTACAATTTATATATAGATGACGATTTATTTAAGTCGCTATTAATATATAAATGGATAGACAAATATGTAATTTTATCCGTTTAATGAATATGCCAAAAAAATTGACTCGGATCAAAAAATTTATCATAAAAATCACATATTAAGATATTTTATACATTAAGGTTATTACGTTGGCATATAAATGGACGAACGAACAAATAAATTTGTCATTATCGGTTTTATTTAAAATTTAAAACAAAACTGCAATTTTGTTAAAAAGACAACATACCAAATTTCATTCATTCACATGAATCCGTTTTTTGAACTATCGGGTTTCAAACAAATATAATTTTAAAAATGCTTATTTTTATTTATTTTTTGAAGTCAGAAAATTAAAAAAATTAATATTATTCAAAATATCGAATTATTTGAGAATCGCTATATTTTTCTTTTGTTGATTTCATGAGGAAAATAGTAAAAAAATAATTAAAATGATTGTTGAAAGATAAGAAGATTCAACTTTCGGCTACAAAATAATTTTTGATAAAAGGCCTATCTCTTAGTATGTCGATTATTTTGAAATATCAAAAACACACGTGATCTTATTTTGAACTGTAAAAAATATATATTTATAAAATAAGATAATTCAAAACAATAAAACAATGCATAAATATGAAATTCAGCCGAGTCATTTCTAAACAAAATGTATTGATAAAAGAAATCACGTGATAACTTTTGATTGAAACCAGTATCAACCAGTTCCAATTCCAAAATATTTAATATTTTGAAATAAGGTTGCATGGAAAGATTAGAAAACCCATAACTAAAAAAATAGTAACAACAACAAAGCAGATGAAAAAAACAACGAAAGTATTTCCCAAAGCCTTAAATAAAATTAAAAAAAAACCTTTAATAAAATTATCTTGTAAATATCATATGGCTCTGCTACTGCTAGTGTATGCGTTTCCGAAACGAATCAGAGTGTCGACTGTCTTTATCTGACGTTTAGAACATTGTTCATATTCATACACCCTCCGAATGAAAGTGAACGCTCTCTAGAGGAGTCGTCTATTCGATATCGGAGTCTACACTGATTGCGCGCTTATCGCAAAACGGCGGTCATTAACTTCTAATACGCTGTTGCGTTGTATTTATCCGAGGAAAAAGCGGCATCTGTTGCTGTGGTGCTCATTTCAAAAAGAACTCTTTTTTTACGCCAAAATGTGGGGATTTTTTTTTAAAGTTATAGACTTGGTTTTTTACGAATTCGTGAAATCGAAAGTTCGGAAATGGGTCATCATTTCATCTCCGTGTATTTGCAGAATTCTTTAAAAAAAGTGCAGACTTTTTTTCTTAAAAGGTTATACAGTTCCTTCCTACTTTCTAGGATATGAAGAATACAAAAAAGGAAGTATTATAATCCGAAAAAAAATTTTGTTTCCGACTTTTAGATTTTGGGAAATTTCAGATTTAGACCACGATTTTAAATTTCCAGAAATATTACAATATCAAAACTTTTTAATTACGTTTACTGGGGCTTTGAACGCAATAATTTAAAAATAAAATGGGCGACATGTACAATATTATTAAAACTCTATAAATACATTCCATAAGCTCAAAGTAAGTAGCATTCTTGCAGTATTCTGATACAGCATTCTTTCTGAAAGCAATTAAAATAGCAGCTTTATTACACTGCTTAAAAGCGCATCAAATACTTAAAATTCTACTAGTGTAGATTCTTACAGCCAAAAATTTAAATTAGCAGACTTTATTATACATTTAAGGACTACACCAAATATATAAAACTCTACTGGTACAGCACTTTTATTAAATCAGTAGCCAATTATATTTCTAATAAATATAATTGCTGGTACAGCACTCTTAATGCCAGCAATTTAAATCAGCAGCTATAATTATACTCCTAAAAACTAAATCAAATACAAAAAATTCTACTGGTACAGCATACTTATCACCAACAATTAAAATCACTAGCCTTAATTATACCTTTAATGACCGCACCAAATACATAAAATTCCAGTAGTGAAACATTCTTACGTCAGAAATTTAAATCTACATCCTTAATTATGCTCTTTGCAACTGCAACAATATATAAAATTCTACTGGTAGAGAATTCTCACTGTCAGCCTTTTAAATTAGCAGTCTTAATTATACTTCAAAGAACTGCACCAAATAATTAAAATATTATTGGTGCAGAATTCTTCCCGCCAATAATTTGAATCAGCAGCATATTTACAGTCCTAAAAAGCGCATCAAATACATAAAATTCTATTGGTACAGCATTTTTACTGCCAAAAATATAAATCAGCAGATTTAAGCATACTTCTATGGACAGCATCAAATGCATAAAATTCTATTGGTACAGTAGCTCTATTTTCAAATCAACAACTTTATTTACACCAAAAAAGAAATGTAAGAATACAGAGAAGAATTTCAACTGGAACAATAGCAGCTCAAACCATCGATGTTAATTAAGACACAACATTCATTAAGTACATAAAAAAATTCTGTAGTACATTAATATTGGTATAGAACACAAATCACCAAATTGAAAATCTTAAATATATTAGGAAAAAAATGACCAAAAGATAGATTTTTTTTACTGATATAGTATATATACTGCGATTTAAATTAGAAAATTTAACTCATCTTCACTAAAATTAAGAGGATTTATGCCCGTCAAGCCTCATAAAATATGTGTGGTAAAATGCTGGTTTAAAGGTAACAAAATTATAGCTTTCTGTCCAAGATATTTTTTATTCCAGAAGCGTATATAAGCAGGCAGATGATATCGGTGACAATTTAAAGCTAATTTTTCTCCGGCAAACTATTATTGCAGATTTGATAAATTGTGGTTCGTCATCATGAATGCCTTATCCCGAAAATTGATGATTTCAGGAACAATAGATGAGGATGAGCGCAGATAAAGATAAAAACTTAGAAGGTGCGGCAGAGGGACCGGATGAGGAGAGAAAAGTGAAGAATACAATAGGAAGCATCTTAAGGCGCGGCCTGGAGACTTAGTTAAGCCTTACATCTCGTTGCTTTGAGGTAATTTTGAGCGGCCCATAAATTTCTTTTGAAGGATTTATATGAATTTTTTTTAAAAAAAACTTCAACAAACCGTTCCGTAATTGTATTGCTGCTTTAATATCAATCAAAATAAGGGTGATAAATAATTTTGAAATTCATAAAGAATATTAAATTTTAACTTTTTTAAAAAAACCTGAAAGCGTAGTAAATTATTATTGATTTAAATTTCGGATTTCAGTCAGAAAAAAGTGATAAAAAATGTAGACGCCCTTCTAAAATGGTTTTTCTCCTTACTTAATAGATTTTAAAGTATAGGAAATCAAATACCATCTTCAGTTTTTTACAGCACCTTTATAGAAAAGTGGCAAATTATAATTTAGCTCTTTTTTCATATAATTTTAGATAAAAATTGAAAATATAACTGTAAATAAAATTAGCAAGAGAATCTCTCCGAAATTTTCTTGCTTTCTCCGTTATAAAATTGTTATCGGTTCCTCTCTACCCAGATAAAAATTGCTACCCTTGGGCAATACCCGATTGCTCAAATCTTTATTTTAAGAGTCCCACACATAATTGTTTTTGTAAGTGTATATAAAATGCAAGGAGGAACTCAACACCCCACCCCACCCCCAAATTATGAGACAGGATTTTTTTTACATATTAACACCAAAATTGGATTTAAATATCCAAATATACTCTATCACGATCACTTACAAATTTCATTTATCAAAGTTATTGCAGGAATCTCGATTTTTGTGAGAATGCTTGCATGTGTAATGTTAAATACATTTTTTCGAAAATGTAATTATCAAATACATTCTAAATGAATGTCCTGTTTTTAACCCTTATCCTGTCTATTTTTTACACTTTTTTTTAATTTGCAAAATTTATTAAAAATTCATGCAATTATTACATAATTTGTTTAATTAAAAACATTTTTTAATTTTTTTTTATAAAAGTTTAAATTGTTTTAGTTGTTAATAGTTTAGTCGTTAAAAGTTTAAAAGTGCTTTATAATATTTTTGATAGTTATAGAATAAATATACAAAGATTCAACTTTATTTTAATTAATTAAAATTTCAAAAAAAGTGCACATTTCCAACCTTTAAAGTATGATAAAAAGACCAAATTTGGAAGCAGTAACTCAGAAAATTTGACTTGTAGAGTACCAACACTTATATATACACCTTCATCTTTATTATTAGTAGAAACGGCAAGGAAGAAGTGAAAGAAACCTCTAAGTGATATTCAGTATGAAAGTGAGCATCGTGTTAAGTGAGTATCGATATCCCAAAGTGAGTTTCGATACCTCAAAGGGAGTATCGATTTAACTACGCTAAAGTTGAGATGTTACCACTTGAATCACTACAGATAAATCCTAAATATTTTTACAGAGTAGCTGTCTTTGATTCTTACACCCACTCCCTCCCACTAAGGTGTAAATATGCTTATTTGAGAGCTAAAGATTATACCATCTTGTTTGTATGCTACAAATCTGGGAGCTAAAGGTCAAATAATCTGGCTTGTAAAATGCCAACACATACGCATACACATTAATTTTTATTATTAGTAGAAACAGTAAAGAAGGACTTAACGGACAACAAAATGATCCGAGTGTCGTGGCAACTATGCTAAAGTTGAGACTTCCCCACTAACTATAGTTAGGTCATAAATATTCTTACAATGTAAGCTGTCCTTGATTCTTACATTCCTACCCACCAAGCTATATATGCACCTATTTGAAAAGTAAGGGTCATATCTTCTGATTTGTAATATGTCAGCATATATGCGCTGATATTGGCCTTTATTATTAGCGGAAATGGTAAAGAAGAAGAAATGAATGAACGTGAAATTGATCAGAATGTCGATTTTTCCAATAGGATCAAATAAGTCATAAATATTCTTACAATATAAACTGTCATTTATTTCCTACATACATATAATATGGAATATTAACTTGTATTAGCATAAATTTAAAGAAGAGATTGATATCACTACACGACAACATAATCATAACATTCAGAGAAAACTTAACCATAACATACCCGCACAGTGAATTATTATTACCATAGATATTCCTACAGACGCCATATTTCAGTTTTATCTTGTGATTCAGCGCAATCAATTTCAGAAGCCTCAAAGTGAATAGACAAAAGGCGCCGGTTTTGTTCATCTGATTGCATGCTCTTTTATCTCAACCGCAGATAAATTCCGCCGTGCCTCTGGGAAAAACCGAATCTCCAAGTGCTCAACTGTTTACAGGTATTGATTTTTTTTCTTTTCTCTCTCTCTTTCCCTCTTTTTTTTTTCAACACTGAAAAGTAAGCCAGCAAATTCGATTGGGTATCTGTAACACTAAATTGCTTCGACGCTGATCCAAATGAGAACATTTTTTTTCTTTTCCTTTTTTCAAATGAAAGCAAAAACGGTTCTCTAGATGGCATTCAGAGTATTGAAGAATGAGTTACGAATGCTCAGTCAGGAGAATTCGATCCGAATAAAATGCTGTAAATGATGTTAAAGGGGCTGCAGGTGGAAAACTTTTAAAACTTTGTTTACTTGATTTAAACTCTAAACTTATCAAATACAGGGTGTTTATCTTTACCTAAAATTTTTTAGGGGTTCGAAATAAAATAACATTTCATCTTATATGAACAATGTGGACTGTTGAAGTCTATTTTCGTAACTTTGTAATGTTGTATCTTAAAAATAATTTATCCAGCATTTTCATTTCATAATCTTTCACATCCACAGTATTCTACAAATCTATCCACAATCTACAACCTCCCCCCCCAAAAAAAATGTAGGAAAGTAGGAATGGGTTGAATAGATCTTCCGTGAAAATTTTAAACATGCGTTAGTACTAATATCTGCGTAAATGTGACTGAAAATCAAGTATTAACGAAAACAATTCCAGTTCTCGGTTCAACGTTCAAAACGTTTTCTCGGTTCAACGTTCAAAATTTCTGGTCTCTCCGTTACAATAAGGATTTTCACTTAACTGTGGTGTGTTTCAAATTTTAAATATGGTTTAGCATTGGCACCTTCGTAAAGTGACCAAATCATCATTATATTTGGCTAGACCTCCCAAGGTGGGCCAGTGTCTTTCTCTGAATTCTGTTTCAATGCTTCCTATTTTTGACATTTGTGCGCCAGTAAAATTAAATATTCAGTATTAATAAAAGAAATCCTGATTTTTGACTCTTTGTCTCGGTTCAAAGAGCAAAAATTCTGGTCACTCTGCGGCAAATGAGGAATATCACTCACATTTTATGCATATGCTAGCATTAACATCTACGTAACGTGATTAAATATTTAGTATCAGAAAAAAACAATCCTGGTTATTGACACTTCGTCTAGATTAAAAGTGCAGAAATTCCAATTACTCCGCTACAACGAGAAATATCGCTCAACTTTAGTATAGCTCACATTTTATGTTCATATTAGCATTAGCAACGTAAAGTGACTAAATAAGGAGTATTTACAAAACAATCCCGTTTTTGATACTTTGTATCGGTTACAAAGTTCATAAACTCTGGTCACTTCCCTGCATCGGGACATTTCACTCAGCAGTGCGGTTCAAATTCCCACATGCGGCAATAAAATCCTCCACAAAGCAACGTGTTGTTAGCGATAATTAATGAGACACGTCAGCCTCTTTGACTCGAGTAACCCTCTGCTGTCAAAGTGGATAGGGATCAGAATTACCTGCAGGTGTTTCAAGCACTACCGAGACGCCGAACATAACGACCTGTCTCTTATGCGCTTTTATGAAAGAGAAACTAAGCACTCTTTAAAAGAGTCTCCCTTTGACGTAGAAGAGTTTGCGTCCTGTGTTTCTTCTCTCCGAGCTGAACAGCCAAGTGCTCCACAGGTCAGTGGCAAACCGTGAGAAAGAAGCAACCTGTTCCAACTTGAGCTATTCATGGAGAACGGCACCCCCCCCCATTTCTTTCTCTCTCTCTCTCTCCTCTTCACCTCCGAATATTTCTGCACCCTCCCCCTACATTTTCAACTCTTTTTTCTTACAATTTTCTATTTTTTTATTTATTATTTCTGTCTCTCATTCTCTACCTACTCACCCCTCCATACCCCTCTTCGATTTCTTTTTATTTCGTTCAGTTTTTAAGAAGAGTGAAGGATTTTTTTAATTAGCTTTTTTTCGGCATATTTCTTGTGGCTGCTTTTAAAAACGTGTTCTCAATGGTATTGATACGGGTGAAGCTTTTGGCGGCTGGATAAAAGGGTGTTTATTAATTGCAATCGAGTAACGTGTATCGGGGACAGTTGCCTGGAAGGATCATCAATTCTTCGCACCGAATGAACCGCTGACAGCAGTCCCGCTATAGAGAATTCATACTTTTGAAATCTTTTCATTTTAACAGACTTCTTTACTTCCTTATTTTATTATTGGTGTTTATTAATTTATTGCTTTACAACAAGAGTTCTTTTATTTCTACTTATGAACTCTTTTCAAATGAAAATTATTGTCATGACCTTATTTGTCACAATTTTTTTCCCGCCCTAAACCTACAGCAGTCATGAGCAAAATTATTTCTAAAATCATCAACAGCTAGATGACGAAAATTTGGTCAAAATCATGAATAAAATTCAGTAAGTTAACTATTTCGTTTTCCTGCAGTCTTATTAGATCAGAATTTCTATTTTGAAGTATTACTGATTTCATTAAAATAAGATTCATTCAAACTATCTAAGATGCTTATGAATTCTAAGTAATTTCCATTTTGAATTTCTATCCTTTAACCGGCAAAGATATATGCGACTTGCGCATTGAAATTACTAAATTTCAGATATTTAAACTTGTATTTAAAGCAAAATACAGCAGAAGTCAATATTTTTGTACCCTTTTGGAAGAGTGCAGTTTTGGAATTTGAGGGCTCATGACAGCAATTTTGTTAAGATATGCGCCTTAAAATTATAAATCATTTTTCAAGGTAATTTAGTCAAGAATAATTCTTAGGACTGATAATTATACAGGATCAGCAGTAAGAAAGAAGAAAAAGAAAATATAGTTATAGTGATATAGGTGAGAAAAATTCTCACTTATAACAGTTAATTCTATGTTGTGTAACTTTCAACATCAATTAAAGCAATTACAAATAGTTTGAAAAAAATCAAAACTTATACATTTTATATAATTTATTTTCTAGATTATACAACATCTCTGCAAATTAAACTGGCATCGTATGTGGTTCAACAGCAAATAAAGCCATTAGATTCAGCATCCAAAGGTTCAAACTTCCAAGATACAAGTCAAGCAATCTGAGTTTATATCATCATATACATGGAAGTTAACATGTACCAGAGCCATGTGCATATTAACGTGAAAGAATGAAATTACAGAATATCAGCATTCTTCAGCGAATGTCAGTATTTTTGTCCGGTAAATATCATATCAGTTTGAATACTGAGATTCATCGGAGAATATCGACATTTGTCAGATATAGGTATTACGCTATAAAGTCACTACATTCACGTGAATAAAATTCAGTATGTGGCCCTTACATAATATTAAGGGATTCCTATCAAATTTTGAAAGACATCTATTCACATTAGAATTTTCAGTCTGATTGTCTAACTGTACGGGGTTCAAGAGAAAACAACAAATGCAAAATGTAAGGAACTAAACGGATAAAATTTGGCTCAGAGATTTATATCAGTAACTTATTATTTCAAATCTTCCATCAAACGTTAAACTAAATCCGGCAAGGCGCTAACTGTTCGTCCGTTTACACTTTCATATGAGTGTAATCTCAGCAAAAATGGTGGGACTTAAATAAAGGAAATTTGATATGTAATCTTGTTACTATCAAATTTTGATTTGTGTTGTTGCATACTTTGTTTTATATGCCCCTTCACCCCTCAAAAAGGTGGGGGGAGGGCGTCTAAAATGCATATCCGGATTGCTATACCATGCTAGGAATTCCATATTATATTTGTCCCCCTTCCCCCATATTCGTCACCCACAAGATTCTGAAATAAAATATCGAAGCAATTGTGGCTTTAATGCTTGGACCAAGGCCAGCACATTTTTTGAGGGAGTAGAAGAGGAAAAACCTCTTTATTACACAGGATGGGAAAAAATTTCGAGACGATAATTCCCACACATTTTTATAAAGCAGCTGTCCATTTTTCAAAAGCATGCACAGTAGTCTTTCTTTTCTAATTTAAGAACACTAACAACAATTTTAACACTGAGTAACATCATGTTGCAAGGGTACCAGAACAAAAGACCTGAGTATATCAGACAAACAACAATACTCAATTATGGAAATTGATGTATGAATCTTCTTGTGGACAAATGCTTCAGGAATACCAATTATAAGTAATGGCTTTTTCTTAGTGTAATTTTGTGTACGGTTGTAACAAAATATTCTCTAACTGATCGAATTTGAACACATTATTTACAGCTACACATAGATCACATAATAAAACAAATGAAACCGACATTATTTATTTTATCTTTGTAAACAAATGTACAAAACTGATTTATTTACCCAAAAGCAACCAATCTGATAAAAACTGTTTTATAACAAATAGCTTCCTCTGTGTAACAATAAGATCGCTATCTTTAAAGAATAACTCTAACAGCCTTGTTTAGTAAGATTTATAACCTTATTTGTATTTTATATCTTTCCAATGCATTAGTCGAGGTAAAGAATTTAATTGAATTTTAACTCTACCAATCATCTCAGTCTCAATTTTCTTACAGCATGCATGCAAAGGTTAAAAGATGTCTGGTTAGATAGCTAATGAGTTAGTCCCTTTTTGTTAATCGCCGCCTTTTCCTTTGTCACGATGCCTTCTTAACAATAGGCGAAGATGCTTTTTCGAGTAACATTCTCGACACGTTTGTCTCATTATGAGTATTTCCGGCAGTGATTAATCATTTTACGACACCTGACAATCATCGGAAACAAATCTCATTTCTTCCTTTTCCGTGTCACTATTGCCGATGCAAATCTGTTTTCCAAAGGCAAATGAACTAAAGGATTTCTGGTGTATTTAACACCTGCTGGATTTTCTTTTTCGAAATGCAATTTAGGGTTTCTGACACGACATATTTCATTTGAAAGTTCAAAGTGTTGGTCAATGATATAAATACAATAATCTGTTGATATGATAATGTGCCATAAGATATTGGGTACATTTATTATAAACGTCCCATTAAAGACATTCAGACAATATTTTCATACAGTATGACTGAAAGATGCGATGTAAACTATGATATGATGACAACAGCTTCTACTTTAACCCTTTAAAAGGCAATTTTTTTCTAGTCATGGTACATTCAAATATTTTTAGGGAATTGGCTTAAGAATAGCGATTTATTTAGCTTATAAGATAAAATTAATTTCCTTCAATAACTAACTTGGTTAATTAAGAAATATTAACAAATCAAGATACGGCATTTTATATGAGATAAAGAACTGAAGCATTTACGTTTTTGTCCTACTAAAAAAATGTCAAAATTTATGCCAATTTACATTTCATACAAATACTGTGAATTTAGTGGGAAACATACTTTCCATGGCTTTAGAGAGGGTAAAAAATGACAAATCATTGAAATTAAAATAAAATAAAATATTACACGCATTATAAAAAAATTAAATAGAAATTTCAAAGTAATTTTATAAATCCATCAAGAAATACGTTTGCTGTACTTGTAAATGTATTTTATTAGCAAAAATTAGCTTAACTTTCAAGATTAATTGAGGTTTAATTTCATTAGCTTAATTCCAGAAGTCGAATGGAACAAAAATAACCTAATTGGAATAAGATTATTTCCAAACAAATTATTCCTTAGATCTCCCCACTTCTCTATTTGTGAATTGGAAATTTTAAAACGCTTTATTCTTATTAAGGGTAGTTCATTATTAAAGAAGAATCATATCATTTCGCATTTATTTCGCTTTAACCGAATCTAAACTGACTGGTATTCAAAGAAACATTCTAAAGCGCTAGAGAATATGTCATCAATTAGTAATGACTGCTCGTAGAATTTTCTACCTTTCTATATCTAATTTGGAAACGGAGAAATCCTCTTTTTTAAATATATCACCATGCTTTTGTTTCGTTTCATTCTAACATGAGCAAATACCCAAAAGGACTTCCCATTTGACACATGTAAAAAGTTACTTTGACACATGACATCAGCACTGTTTATTTATTTAAACCAGCCGAGCATCTGCACAACAATGTTTACAAAATCGAAAGTCGCTAGCCAGACGATTACAAAGAGACTTTTCAATTTTTAATTACCAAAGACTATTTTCTCGCCGAGTCAGTCTGTTGGGTGGATCAAAGTTATGTATCTGTCTATCTCCATTTTATTTTCTTTGAAGTTATTCGTCTCGGAAAATTCTTTTTAGCCGAGAATGGTTTTTTAAAAGAATTCCTGAGCAAATGCTATAAATGTAGCCGTCATGGACGAGTAGGCAGTTGGTGTGTGTGGCGAATTCTTTTTTCGCTGTCTGCAGAGGTTGGCTCAGATTCCACGAAAGAAATCCTTGCAAATAATAGATGATCATCGATTTATTGGGAGAAAATATCGAGGCATTTTATATCGGGCATAAATCACAGCTTTCATCTGTGAATTCCCTCAGCTTGTTTTATAACCTTTCTTCTAACAGATAAAGAAATTCAAGAAACATGTTGTTGTGTTTTCGTATAAAGAAGGATAAAAGTCAACGATTTCTGATCTATTCCAGAATTCTAAAAATTCCAGACATGGAAAAAAAAGTGGTTGAATAGAATATGGAGGAAGCAAGTTTTAAGTTTGGAAATTAAAATAAATAAATAAAAATGTTTTCAACATTAGGTACTTTAAACTTTTTTCAAACTATAAAAATGTTAGAACTTGAATAAGGGATGAAGAATTAACATTTGATTTATATATTTTTAATTCAGGTAAATTATTAAAAACTTCATAATATAAAAAAGTAAAGAAAATTAGTCCAATTTTAAGAAAAATAAATTTTTGATATAACTGTATCCTGAGAAAATTAATGCTTTAAAAAATGTAAAAATAAATATTTTATTTTATTTTATTCGATATTTATCTTAAGAGTCGAATCGAATGAAAAAAAATCCTTTTGTTTAGAATGACATATACTGTTGAAACGAGTTGCTGAATATTTGATATTTAAGTCTATTATCAAATCAAAATGATAATCAATTTAAAATATGGAATTTAAAATAATTTAAGCGTTCTATACGTTCTTCTAAGGAATGACCGGATAAAAAATACGGTACTTTGTTTCACATACTATGCAGAATCAAAATAAGTTAACAGTTAACTTTTTACTTTAATACGTTAAAACATCGTTTTGATGCTGAAAATATCTATATAATACTCAAGAAGCGTAGTTGCAATGAAATTGCTAAAGTTATAATATAATGTTTAATGATTTAAAAATTGTATAATTTCAGAATTAGAATTTGTATAATTTCAGAATATCCCAATTTCTAATTTAATATTGAAATTCTAATTCTATTAATATTTATATAAATATTTCAGAATATTTTAATTTAATATTGAAATTCTAATTCTATTAATTTTTATTTTATTGATTTTGATTTTGATTTTATTTTCATATTTATTTTCTTTTTATATGTCATAATATTCTAATTTAATGTTGAAATTCTAATTCTATTAGTATTTCAGAATATTCTAATTTAATATTGAAATTCTAATTCTATTAATATTTCAGAATATTTTAGTTTTATATTGAAATTCTAATTTTATTAATTTTTCTATTTATATGTCAGAATACTCTAATTTAATATGGAAATTCTAATTCTATTAGTATTTTAGAATATTCTAATTTAATATTG
>JAOUZG010009955.1:425034-439097 GCA_026289955.1 Argiope argentata | reverse complement strand
GAAATTCTAATTCTATTAGTATTTTAGAATATTCTAATTTAATATTGAAGTTCTAATTCTATTAATATTTCAGAATATTCTAATTTAATGAAAGACTATGAAAACTCCTTAATACAAAGAATTAAAAAAATTATTCATTATTTTTAACTTTGAAGCATTTAAAATCAGATAAAGAGTTATATTACACTCATAGCTTTCTTAGCATTTTAAAGTGTTTCTATTGCTTGTAGTATACAATCCTCCAAGTTTATAGCTTGCTATAAGCATTCTCTTCAATAACTTTTTTCACATTCTATGCATTCTTGATTTTTATCTACACACACCCAGTGTAGTATTAAAAGTTATTAGACACTGTAAATGTTTTTGGACATTTGCAAGTGACCTCCCCACTTTCCTTTCTAATTTCTACACTGATTAATTTCATTATTTAATTTTCTTTATGAGGAGTTTTATAAAGCAAATTCTGATGAAATTATCCTCCTTCAATTACAAATCGCTTTAGAAAAAGTTGATTTCTGTATTTTGTATATAAATAAACGATTCAAATTTAAAAACAATTTTAAGTAAATAATGAATAAATTTAAATAATGAACACAGTTAGTATGCTTTTAACTCTTTGCCCTCGGAAAAGTAATGAGAGTCATAATTATTCACCTTATACAAAGATTTGTCTATCGTTCTGAAAAATAAATATAAATATATATTTTTTAAAAATGAAAAATAAATAAATAAAATGATTCAAAGTCTTTAATGTGAGTGTGAGGTACCATTCGAATGTACGAACAGTTAATTGTAGCGTCGAACATTTTTTTAGATTATAAAGTAACATTTTTTTAATAATATCACAAAGTAATCTTGTTTAGAGTTTGAAACAATTTAAAATAAAACTTGTAAAAGATATCTAGGGACTTTAGAATAATGCTCTGTTGTTTAAGCAATATTTGATTTTACTTTATACCAGTTCTAGTGCACAATCTTTATGAATTCAATGAAAGATAAAACCAATACACCTAAAAAAATTTATCGAAGTTTCAGCGTCCGCAGTCAGTTAGTTGACTACTTTGCGTTGTTGATAATTCAGCCCTGCATAACTTATGTCAAGTTGCCTTCTCCCTGTCTATGGACTGTTATATGCGTTCACTTTTGGAAACGGCTTATCACACACGATTTCCATGTATCCAAGGTTACTTACACACGACATTATACCAATCTCCGACATCTCAGTAATGACCGTGGAGAATCTCATGCGAGATATGTTGCACCTGTGCGCAATGCCTCAACTGGCTGAAGAGGCCTTCCGTACCACATAATGGCCACCCCCGAAGGGAACTAAGGTGCTTCTGGCATTCCAGGAACTCCCTCTCTTATGAGAAGAACCAGACAATCTTGATAAAGCTCATGGAAATCGCGAGGCGAGCCCGCGGTAAACAAAGTGTTTGGTTAAGGGGCCGTTCCAAGTAATTGAGGAGCACGCCTGATTTATTGGAGTCAACTGATAAAGTAACGCAATTGGCATCGGTAAACAAGATGACGGACGGCAGAGACATTTTATGAGCCAGGAGGAAGTTTAGAGGCCTAAATAGGGTTGCCAGAAAGGCCTGGATGCCGCTCAAACGCACCGCAAATTGATTTTGATTCCTGTTTGTTTATGGAATGAGGTGTGTATCTGATCTGGCCTGATACTAGGTAACGAGCTACAGAATCCGAGGATATTAACGACCAACCCAAAGAGATGATTCTTCGATTTACGAAATGATTTAATTTTCCAAATGATTCGTCGAGTCTTGATTCAAATATTTGATCCAAGATTTCTATTAAATGATTCATCAGTTGAAGAGATGTATATTTCTGTTATGTCGGGTGGTGAATGTTGAATTCTATACAATTTGATCCAACGTCTTGCGGAAGAACTGCTGTCATAGTTACCAAAGAATTGACACGATACTTTTCCAATTTGTTAATTAAAAAAAACAAACCAGATTGACAAAAATAATTATTTTTCTGATTAAGAGTGACAAATGACTCTGGTCGTGTACTGTTTGTTTTCGAATTCAAAAACCTTTCTACTGCCTTCCCCCCTCCCTCGCCTTTTGTGCATGCATCAAAAGATATTTTTTTCGTCAAAAAAGGGATGAGAGGAAAAGTGAGCGAATGAAGCGTTTATATTTTAAAACAGGGTAAAATCAATCTTTTCGATGATGAGGAGCGTTATAACCTCTCCCCAGTTCGTGATACCACCCCTTAGAGGAGTACAATGGTCGAAAAGTGATACTCTGTACATCCTGAATGGAATAATATTAGTGCGTTCACAAGAATGAATAATTTGATTCAAATGCTCAAAATTTCCTTAAATCCCTTCACAAATCAATTTACATAAGTTCCTAATTAGACGACGCATCCGATTTGGGAAATTATTATTAATTCCTATAATAATATAAAAGCCTTTGAGATATATTTTTACATAATTTTTACATTATAAATTACTTAACACATTTCACTTAATTTTAGATTAAAAGTTCACTAATAATATATGGGACTCGTCATTGTATACAAAGGGGTTGAGTTGGTTATAAAAGACCGACACCACCGACACATCTTCAATGGAATTATTCGACGTTTATCATTGGTCTACTATATTGGTGCTATTATGTGTAGTGTTCCATAATGAAAAGTGATTGCGTTGCATTGGTTTAATTATTTGAGTTATAACATGTGAGACGTTTATTGTAGATATCAATGTAAAAATCTAAAAGACATTTGAGATTTTTTAGTAAATCCAAGTGTATATGTGGGGTGGGGGTTAGTAAATCCAAGTGTATATGTGGGGTGGGGGTTACATAAATTGCTACTTTGGCTTTATCACAGATCAGTGCCATAAGGAAATACAGGCACCCTGAAGGATATTCTTAAGAGGTGCTATGGAGAGAAAGTATTAAGTTTTAAAGAGAAACATTTTGAAAGAGTGAAAAAATAATGCCATGTCCCCAGCTCTGACTTTCTAAACCACCAATGACGGTTGAGGTCTAAAAGTCTTATTAAATTTGGGAGCCACTTAACCCTTCTCACCACTGTCATAGCTTTGAATAGTAAAAATTATGTCATGTATTGCACGAGTCAGATATGTCGTGGTGAATAAGACAAAAAGAAATGAATGTTATTAATTAAATCAATTTGATTTGAAGTATAAATATTTGTAATTCAACGTAGGCTGTCTCAACGATACCCTAAATTTTTATTTTCTTCAGACCTATAGCTATGAATGTTCTGGACGAAACTATTTTCAGATAAATTTTTGTAGATTAGATTTTTGTACTTACATAATTTAAAAATCTATTTATTATAAAAAATCCTAGCAAAATATTTTTTTTGAAAAAAAGTATTCTTTTACATTTATTGGGATTCAATTTCCGAACAGGAAGGGTTGTTGTTGTGCGATGAAGGAAGGTCGACCATACAGACCTGGTTCATGATAAATTTATCGAAGCTAACGCCATTCCCTTTATTGACGTGGAAATTCGAAGAGAAAGTTCAAAATGAAGAGATCTACCCAAAACTAGTCCTCAAATAACTTAAAAAAGAAGGTTAATTAAATTGAACCAAATTTTTCCTCAATTCTTGCTTTATCTAATTCTTGATTAATCACTTTATTGAATTCTTTACTATGAAACAGAAAAGGGATTGATGTAATTAGGTAATTTATTGATTTCCCATACATTGAATTATTATATTTTAGAACTTTTAAATACAATTAGGTCAAATGAAGATTTACTAATTGCATACAAAAATTGGGTGGAATAAATAAATATCTCAAATATTCCATGAAATCATAGTTAAATAAAAAATACAGCACATCCCTTATTCAAAGACTATTAAAAAACGCAGATTTAATCTCAGAGAAAATTTTTTGCTTAAAAATAGTTTGTTAAAGGAAACATGAAATGACATTATGCGGAAGACCTAATGGAAATTATAAAATAAAAAATATTCTATGCGAACTAACTGGTCACCGAAGGAGGCTAGTGAATCTATAATCTCTAGCGAATAAAATACAAAAAAAGTCTCACCAAAATTTTATCGTATACATTCTAATAAAGATAATATTCCAGAGAAAACTAAGCATTGGCGTACAATTGTCATGAAATATTAATCTTTGGCGGGAATTCAACATTTTTACTAAATCTATCGTTTCAACCTTGGCGAGTTATTTGGCTATTTATTCCTCCTATTCTTGATAATAGCATCCGAAAGCCAAATTTGTGTTTTAGAATCCTTTTCTTCAATCGATGAAACAAATATCTGGTACAAGACTACAATTATAGTCAAAAAATTAAGTACTAAATTTGATATCTTTAAGTCCCTGCATCTTTGAGTTATCGAGTTCTAAAAGAATAGATCACCAAACGGTCAATCTCTAGTTGAATTTGGCTCAAAATTTGACTAATGTCTACACTATAGATGTTAATTCCTATTGATAGATGGTAGCTGATTCCTACTATAGATGCTAATAGAATTTTGTCTATCTAAAACACTTTTTTTTAGTAATCATCTTGTTGAATTCGAATAGCCAAACAGACAGATATTTCAACTGAGCAGAGTTAGCTCAAAATTTGGTGGAAAGACTGTATCCCATTTGTTTTTGAACATAATCTAGCCGTGGTTAAGAATTTCATATTGCCCTTTTGGATGATTTGTATATGCCTTCTAAATTCTTCTTATTCTTCTAAAAGGGGTTTTTTAGTTATATTTATCACAGATTGACAGACATTTTCCAAAATTGGGTGTTTCTAACTCAGGGTGGTGCTAAACATGGAGATTCGTCAAAATCTCGAGTTTGAATTTTTAACATTATTATACTTTTTAATAATAAACATACGAAAAAGTAAAAACTTGAAAAAACTGAAGAGTGTATTCAAAATCTTCCACAGCAACGTATTAAGCTCAGGATTTTCAAGCCAGGTACCTAAAAATTTCACCAAGGCGACAAAGTAATTGTTAGAAGACGTATGCAAATCACCCAAAAGGGCAATATAAAATTCTTACCCACGGCTAGATTATATTTAAATATACAAAGGAACAGAGAATGCAGGGACTGTTGAGTGCAAGAAAAAATGAGAGAACTCAAACAAAATGTTCCATTCTGTTATTTTCCATGGTTCTAACTTAGTTCTGAAAAAGACGTTATAAAGAACAAAATTAAACTATTCCTTTGGGTTGAACTTTCTTGTTTGCATTCATTATTCTTTACTTTTTTTTAACCCTCCGTAAAACGCAAATTACACAACAACCCTTTTAAATGCACCCCGCCAAGGTGAGAGAAACCATTGTTCCCTGAGAAGATTCGAATACACGACAACCCCCTTCTCCGAATGCTCTCCCCCTTCATTCTAAGCATCCTCTGAAATCTGTTGGTGTAGTGGGGAGAATGGGAGCACATGGTCCATTGGGAATATTTACCGTTGTGGTTGGCTTACTAATATTTACTGAGGAGTCTAAGAGTTCTCGAACTGTTAGGGATCTTCAATATATTGAATTTAGTAAAGAAGAACATGAGCTCTGAAGATGAGGCTTTCAATGTTTGCGTGCAATAATATTTATACATTTTTATAAAAGATATAAAATGTAGCAAAATATGTTGAAATTGTAACGTTTTTGGATTTTTGAAATTCTATGGGGGATTGTGATGATGTAATGTGATAAATATGAATTTATCTCATAAATTTCAATAAAGAGTTAATTTTTTCCCTAAAAGTCTATTTTCATGTATTTAAAGTTTGCAAAAAGACAAATATTTTATCTATGTAAATTCAAATTTAAGAAATTACCTGTTAAATATAAAAAACGCAAATTTTGGAAATATGAATGTTTGAATCTCTATTAACTCAATGAGTGGAAAAAAATGTTTTGATCTAACCTATGCGGATGAAGTTTCATATGTGATGAATGTAGATTATATGTATATAAATTTAAGTCTTATTATAAAATTATTTCAGAGATGCTATTTTCTGACCCAATTCTAACTTTTTATGTTATTAATGCAACATGATGTCTACAAAAATGCATACATCTGCATTATCTCAAACTCCTAGTGAAGTAATAAAACTCCTTTATGCTTATCAAATTTTTTTAAGATAGTTAAATTTCCCAATCCTTAATTGACTCGTGCTAAAGAAATACCTAAAGAAATCTCATTATAAAATCTCTGTGGGATAATTTTTGTGTCTCTTTTGCTCTTCTCTTGTGTCGCTATGTATACTAACACATTACTTATCTTTTTTTTATGTCTATATTAAGCATCCCGTGATAGAAGGATTCGAAGTTAAAAATTTCCAAAGTGTCTTCTTTTTGGCCACGAAAATGCTCTCTCTCTCTCTCTCTCTCTCTCTCTCTCTCTCTCTCTCTCTATATATATATATATATATATATATATATATATATATATATATATATGTGTGTGTGTGTGTGTGTGTGTGTGTGTGTATTACATGCACCATCTTTCCAGATTCCTATGAATTTGTGAGCAAGACTCAATAAGAGAAAATTTATCTGTTCGAATGCAAGAGAACATAATAATTATACAAGTCAAGGAACTGTAATTCGGTTCACAGTTGTTGTCTTTAAGACGTTTACAATAAGTAATAAAATTCAATGAATGAGTTTTACAAGGAAAATATACTTGATTCTACTCTGTCAATATCTTACAAGTTCAGATGTCACTAACAGTAATTAAATAAATGAAAATGTAACAAACATATTAGAAAAATCAAAAATTCAGATAAGACAAATTCAGATAAAATAATACTATACTTTAACGGAAAATATAATAAAAAGAAAATGAAACCTATAATCGCAAATTTCATGCTATCACGTGAGAACATCATTATTTTAAAGTCATTGTCTTAATTAATTTTAATTATCAACTAGTTTAAATCGTTTTGAAACAATCACGAGACTTTTCTATCCATCTCTATCCCTCCCCTCCTCTCTCTCTATATATAATCATATTTTTTTAAACATTCATTTTCGATTTTTCTAGCTAGTAAACAAAGTTTTGAATCTCGACCGATTTTGAGATGAAAAGACAGCTATAATGTCATAGTTATACGCCAGTCTTAAAAACGTATTTCCTGTCAAAGAAGCATACTTAATAATAATGCAATACCGGTACAGAAGGTAAAAATTATATGCGATTAAAAGATGTTGATAAATTTTGCCATTTATGCTTTACGCATTGCCTATGCTATTTCGAGCTTCAATTATTCAAAGGACTCCTCACGAAAACAAAATCATGTTCTCACACAATAATATAAAATTGTAAATGTAAGAAATGTAGACATAAAAATCCGCCAAGCTCGTGTTTTTTAAATTTTTTATAGATAGATTTTTTTGCAAACTTTAAAAAAGAGTACCAGAACCTGCAACGGAATTCGGTAAATCATATTTCACCACCCCTTTTACAGAAAACAGATTCAACAACGCACGAGAGGTCCACCTGGCGCGCCAACCCTTTTGTCACTCAGCTTCTGACAAAGAACTATATTGGAACCTTCCCTACAAAGCGCACTGTTCTTTTTCTTACATTGGGTTGTAGCTTAGGGGGAGGGAACAGCGGTTAGGCGCACACTTTAACCCTTTCACTTTTGAATGTGAAATGATGGTGCGCACAAAGGGGCGGAAACCCCCCAACGACCTTCTTCCCGATATTTCTTTTCTTCCTTCAGGAAAATGGCGCTGTTAAATGCTTCAAGATGGATGGTGCTGGAACTCTGCGGACGAAATCGGAAGATAAATTATCGCCAAGTCTGAAGAATGTCAACAGAAGTGCACTTGGAGAGTTAGCTTTCTAAAAAGAAAATAAATTCTTGTGCGTGTATACATATGTATTCGCTTGACCTCAAGGGAGCCGGTACATTGTTTGGCAAATTGTTCTGGCACGCTTTTAAGTAAAGTATCGGAGATGGAAATGTCGAAATGTCAATCGTTGTGATTTTAAAAGATTGCTACTTGAATTTTAAAATATAATTCATTCAGATTTCCCAGTATCAGCAACAAAAAAGTAAAATTGCATTGCAAAAATTACTTCCTGTTTTTAATTACTTATCGTGCTAACAAATATAGCGAAAAAAAAGACTGGTGTCATTATGATACATGAATACAAAAAAGAAAATGTAATAGTCTCTTTTTAGGGAAAACAAAATAAGAATCGCTTTCATTTTTAAATATTGCTGTTTGAATTTTAAAACATAATTCTTTTAGATCTTCCAATGTCAATCACAAAACAGTAATAAACGTAATTGCGCATAGATCTGGAATAATTTCTTTGTTTTTATTTATGTAACATATTATGAATCAAACAAAAAAAATATTTTATGGAAGGTGTCATCCGATTTATTTATCTAAAAACGAAAGTGTTGAAACTTTTTTAAAAGGGAGGAGGGTATGTCTCTTTTTTTATTCTTATAAAAATGAAGCAGAAAAAGAAATTGAAAATATTTTTTCTGCCTTTTCTTTACATATTTCTTTATATTCTAGATGCCGGCTTTCTGGCACAGAGGTAGCGCGTCTTCCTTGTGATCTGGGAGTCCCTGTTGGGGCATGGTTGTTCTTCTCTGTTCTATCTGTGAGATGCGTGACTGTGCTCCCCTGTAAAAAGGGGCTGTGCAAGCAATTGTGGTGATTGTGTATCTAAGTCGTACTCTTGGACCTAGTTGGCACTACTTCAAAAACCAAGAGACGCTTAATCAACTTAAATCGCCGACTGCGTCAGTACGCTTGTCCATGGCAAGTACCATTAGAAACAACAACAACATTTAGACTGATTTCTTTATTTATATTTAAACCACGATCTAAAGCATTACAAAAGCTCTTTGTACGTCACTCCCAGACATCCAATCAAAGAATATATAACTGAATCTCACGATTATCACTAATCATGATAGGTTTAAACCAATTAGAAATCTGTAATAAATCCAAATATTTTTTGGGAGCTTTTTCTCCGGATTTTATAGTTTTGTTTATTTCAATTTAATCTCGATTTAACAGTTTTAACTAGAAGCAATCCAATTTCGGGAAATCTTTTTCCAACTTTTCAAACCAAATAATTTGTTAGTTTTAATTTAACCTCTAGGTGGCCTACAAATTTTTTTAGCCCAATTTATACCTTTTAGAAAAAATTATCAATTAAATAGATTGAAATATCGATTAAAAATCGATAAGAGAGCTAATCGGTCAATAGTAATAAAAAAAAGAGAAAAAAAGAAGTTAAACTTCACTCATCTGCACACTATTTTGAAAACATGAATAACAATAATGATTGTAATCTGATAACCATCCCTCCATAAATAACTAAATGATAAATAACTAAATATAAAATTTAGACAGTACTTTGTGGACAGTACTAAAATTTCAGTAAGTTTAAGTACATGCTCCTTTTAAAGAAAATGAAAACCTAAAATGACATAGCCTAGAAAATAATTATGACAATAAGAATAATAAAAATCTCCTCAGGTCCTCTAAATAGTTGCCCATTTTCTTTATTTTAACAATTTCATCTAGCCGAATAATTAAAGTAATGATATATTTTTTTCGCATTGGTGTGCAATTTCATGATCCAGGCGATACGCATTGAAAAAAAAAAATGATTCGGCCATGGAATGATTTTCTCTAAAATTTCAAACAGATTTGTAATGTGAGGAGGACAAATTCATCTATCATATCCAGGGATTTTTTTCGAGCTGTCGATTCGCATGCAAATGGAAATTTTTTTTCAAAATTTCTTTTAATTTTTAGAGAGCCGGGGAGGGGCTCTCTCTCTCTCTCTCACACACACACACACACATTCTTTCAATATAACATGCACAGAAACAAAATCCCAATTTTTTAAAAAAATTCGTAGTACTTTTAAAAGTAAAAAGAAATAGGAAACCTACCATCTCAAATTTCAAGTCATTATTTGTCTTACTTTATTTAATTCATTAAGTAGTTTAAAACAGTTTGAAAAATCAATACTGGTAAAAGCATGTCAACCTATTAAAAACGTATCTTCTGTCAAAGAAGCATGCATAATAATAATGCAATACTGGTAAAAGCCGGTAAAAAATATATGCGATTAAAAGATGTTGATGAATATTGCTATTTATGCTTTGTTCATTGCTTACGGGATTTCGAGCTTCAATTGTTCAAAGGATTCCTCATGAAAACAAAATCATTTTATCACATGAAAAAAAGTAGGTCACGTACATGCGTTACAAGAAGCACGTATAAATTACTCATTATTTTCTTTAAAATTTTCTTTTTTAAATCAATAAATTGATATGGAAGATCCATTTTTAAAACAATAGGCCAGGAAATGCTGCTTTGAGGGTGGGCGAATGAAATGTTAGAACTCAAGTTTCTTACATTAGGGTATGATAACTGGAACGAAGAAATGTGGCTTAGAAATCGAAATTATCGAAATCTGATTCAAATGTAAAAAAAGCGAATTTCACAGAACAAAATTAATCTTCAAAGATTGTGTCACACAATTATGTTGGCGGAGCAGCAAATTGGCGGAATCTTGTGCGCAAATGAGTCTAAGGAATCTCCAAATGCTTCTAGGGTAACTAAGACTTTTAGGGTGCAATACAGCACTTCTTTTATATATCTTGCCAAAATGTGTGGTAGACAGCTTTTTGTGAAAATAATTGAGAGTGGTGAGTTGAAAATCATTCTTGAAATTATTATTTTGAATAAAAAAATGGCATATAACTTATTTCCTTCTCCATGTATTAAGCTAGGAAAATGCACCAAAGAGGTAGCATGAATGCATCATTATAAAGCCTCGTATCTACGATCTGTGTCTGCCTTGAATTTGGCACATTTTCCGTTCTTTCCCCTCTGTTATGGATTTCTGTGGTTTTTATATGTCTGGCCATTTTACTGACATTTTGCAAGAAAAAATCGGATCGGCATCCATATGCGGGAATGGTCCAAGAATGAGTCAGTAGGCTGATCTATGACTAAGCCCGTAGATCTATGACAAGTCGTACGAAACGCGGATTAAGACCAAATGTAAAATAAGATCTCTAAAATATTATTTCTAAACCGCGAAAAATATTAGAAAATTTAACTCAAAACTTGGCACAGAATTAAGTACTAAAACAAATTGATTGAAATTTTCAACACATTTTTGAAATGCCAGTATCCAGATAGCAATTCAGCAGATGCTGCAGGAAAGGAAATTTAGAAATCGAATTCAGTCAGTATTGTTGTTGCTCTCGACATCTGCTAGCTATAAGTGCCGACTTTGTCATGATTCCGTTTCCGAACAACAAAGAAAGCTACCATTGTTTATTTGGAAAACGCATTTCCGTTAAACAACGGCAAGAGTGATTTCAACTTTCGGTTACAGTTACAAAACACAGCAGGGTCGAATAGCCTGCTGAGTACCCAACAACCGAATACTTCCTTAGGTCGACGAAATATTTGTAGGGGGTGGAAAACTAGGTCCATGCTTTGCTCTTTTATATCGGGGGTGAGTGGCGGCAAACCTCCCCTTAACAAGGGGGAGATACTCAGAGGGGACGGGAAAAGCATTATCATATCTTTTCTCGGGATTTGCTTCCACTATCGTTGTTTATACAGGTAGGGTGGAAAGTTGGCTTCCGGCCGTTCTTCTCCGGAGTGCATATCCGTCTGTGCGTGGACCCCTAGGATGCACCCAGTGATTTGGAATTCCATCTTCTATATTGATTCGACTATGGTCCAATAACTTACACCATCATTCTCACTATGGAATCAGCAGGTGGTTGAAGAGAGAAGGAAGGGAGGGGTGTACAGAAAGAATGGAATAAAGAGGAGGGGAAAAATGGATGGCGGCACAACAGTTTTTGCTGTTTGGATTTTACCGCCAAGTAAGATATGGGAAACCTATGGTGGTTTTGGTACAGGTTATGCTGATTTGTAAATGAATAAGGCGATTATATTCATGTTTGATTGCTTTATTAATTATTATCATCGTCATTAATTACTTACGTAACAAAAAATAATGCATATATCTTCTAATTAAAAAAAGGCGTTCTAGAGATCAAGATTTACCATATTCGACACATGTATTTTGTAGAGTAGGAAGTATTTGCACCTAGGACCAACTCTTTGTGCAGAAACTTTGATTAATTAAAAATAAGAAAAATTACATTGACAAATATTACTAAAATGTTTGTTTTTTTGCACTATTTGAAATATTTTTAAATTGTCGTTTTAACAATATTAATTTAATAATATTAAAAATCGTTTATTACTAATGTAATTAACGATTTTAATTAGTATTATTAAAATCGTTGTAATAATACTAACTTAATAAAAATAAAGGCCTATTTGAAATTTGATAGTATTTTAGAAATGTATGTAGTACCTCCCTCCTGATTAACGTATTATTAGTAATAATAAATGGTAAAAATGATAAATCAACTTATCAAATTAGTCGGTTATTATTTATATTCCAAAACAATCCACAAAAAGTATTTTTGGAATTATTTTTTATCCTAAATATCATAATTAAAAATGAAATGACAAATGAAATTTATTGTATAATCTTTACATCTACATTGTAAATCTGTATTATATATTATATATAATTAATTGAAGGAATTAGATTCGAAATTCGAACTTGATTTACTTTAATAAGCAATAAAATTGTTAAGCTAATTAAAAGGACATTGTTACTATAAATCATTAAAATATTTATTTTAGATTATTTGTTGCATCTGTATTTATGTGCAACTCATATAATTGCACATTTTTGAAACTATGCAATTGCACATTTTTTTGGACGAAAAGGAAATCGCTATTTTTATGCAATGTTACAATAACGTGTAATAACATATATTAAAAATTGTATTGAATAATAACAGTTTTTATATATTGGCATTGAAAAAATATAAATAAATTATATTGAATTATATTATACATATAAATTATATTGAATAATAACAGTAGCCAAGAATCAGGGCGTATTTAAGCCTCTAGGAGCCCTAAGGCATTAAAAACCTAAACGCATTTTTTCCCTTCTGAATTTGCAAAATTTCATTTTGTACAAAAAATTTTAAGTATCAAACTTTGAAGTAAAATTACAAAACGCTTAATTTGCTGTTAACTTTCTAAAATATTGGTTTTAATATATCCCCATTAAAAAATTTGTTTAAAAGAAATTTTAGATAAAATAGAAAAAAAAATCTAATAGCATAATCTGAACAACAGTTAATAATATTTTTTAATATAATGAAGTTCTAAATTTTTATTTTACTATAAAATAAAATTATATAAAACTTGCAAATGATAATTGATTAGAAATATTATTTGAATAGAGTTCTGAAGTTTATTGAGATAATATTTATCTGAATAATTTATTGATTGCGCAACTTTCGTAGTTATAAAAAAAAGGTGTAGAATTAAATGTCTTCTGAAATACCCCAAAATAATTTGGAGCACTCCGTTCCTTTGAAATTGCGGGTACCTTCGACAGTTCTTTCTTCACTTATTTATAAATCAGCCCTGCCAAGCTCTGAGAATTAATTCAGTCTTAAAGATATAAAGATTAGATAAAAGTTTAGATAATCAAAGAATAATAAAAATAACAACAACAAAAAATCTCACAGAATTGTTTAAAAAATAAAGCAAGTTGTATTCTCGAAATATTCTAATAAAGGCATTTATACTATTTTCCTCTGTATAAACCATTGCAGACCTCGGGCAAATCCATGAATGCCACGGATTATTACTCGGATTTTTATTTTCAGGTTTCCTCACATGATTTTTTATATTTTGTAAAGCAGTGAAAAAGCATTTTGAATGTTATTTTAAATAGTATGAAAAAACAAACGTTGACACAAAACTATAATTCTGATGATAATATCATGTATCAAGTTTCATCTATCTGAGTTTTGTTGAGCTTTTAATCTATCACATTTAAAAACCAATGGATGGTTTAAAGTTTAGTGGAATTTGGCTCAAAATATTTTTATTACTAAATTTGTATTAACGAATTTGTATTTATTATAAATTTTATTTTGTATTAATTTGTATTTAAT
>JAOUZG010009955.1:414373-425024 GCA_026289955.1 Argiope argentata | reverse complement strand
TTATAAATTTTATTTTGTATTAATTTGTATTTAATTATTATTTATTATCAAATTTGTATTTTTATTTCTAAATTTGTTACTAAATTTTATTTCTCTAGCTCTTTATATTTCATAGATATTGTGTTCGCTTGCTCACAGAACGAAAGACAAATGGACATCTTGCAAATTAATCTCTTTCTAAATTCTCTTAAGTTTTGAATAATGACCGCGTTTTAAAATTCGTCCATCCTTTTCAATACTTTTCATGTTCACAGATAGATAGACAGACATATTTCCAAAAATGTGGTTTTCGGACTCAGGGAGATCTAAAACATGACCATTCCTCAAAATATGAAAGTCGATTTGTTTGGCAATTATAATATTTTATCTTTAAATAATTCGTATACAAAACCATAAAAATTATAGAAATAAAAAACTCTTTAAATGTCCAAAAGTATTTAAAATTATCGGAGATAAAAAAAGAAAGAAAGATTTTAATAATTTCGTGCCACTACTTATGTCATGAAAACAAAAGGATTTTTAAACAATTTTAGAGCAAACATCTATTCTTTAAGATGAAAAAGATGACTCAAACTTTAAAAAAAGAAAAGAAAAAAACTCCTCTTAATTCATTTTTTGTGGCACGTGCTATGTTTGCCCTGTCACGAGGTCACAAGAGACACGTGTCTGACGCCTTAGGTAGTTTATACATGTTCAGCAAAAATAAATGACTGATCTACGTACGATGAATATTTTAGCATTTTTATCGTAAGTTCGGTAAAACAAAAGGCTGAAGCACCTGATGCGGTAAATGATTCTTTTGACTTTTAAATGAATTAAACGGCATTCTTTCAAAAAAAAAATTATTGGAGAATATTCAACAGAAAGTCATTTAACGTCTTAAATATATTATTAATGTAATAGACCCTCAGGCAAGCCAGAAATTTGATTTAAAAAATCCTATTACCCGAGAATTTCAAATTTTAATACTGCTTGATCTTAGGACATGTTTAACTACTCAGCTCTTATACGAAACACATGTATAGAAAATAAGTGGTAGATTTCGTCATTATACGGTTCTGGTTAGTACATATTATTTATATATAAAAAAAGAATTTTAGTTTCAGTTTCTGAGCATTTCAAACATTTTTTGGACATATTTTATCTTATTAACTTATGAGCATTACTTATCTTTCCTATTTTCAAATTATTTATCATTATTTGTTTTACTTTATTGACTTCCTAAAATATATTTGTTTTCACTTGCTACGAAGCCAGTCTAAATCAACATTTATATATTACTAAATCAAAAGTTTGGGGTTAATAGTTATCCTAATTAAATGTACGTAATGAAAAAAAACATAAGAGTTCTACCAATTTTATTACTTGATTAAATGTTATCATTATATTAACTAATACATTATTTTCAAAATTCTTGTTTTTTACGAACCTATTCATATGGTTAAGTAAATATTTTTTTTAAATCCGCGTATTTACGGTTTCCTTTCAGCACATTGATCCTCAACAGCTGCCTATTCTAACTGGAAATCATATTATATATATATATATATATATATATATCGTGTTTCTATTTTTTTATTTGGATTTTTTGCAACTATACAAAAGTAAAATCAAATGGATACACATATAATCTAATATCTTACAAACCAGTAACCATAGCAAGACTTACGAATTACTAATTACTGAATTACTAATTACTCACAGACGTCCATAATTCCATGAAGTTTTTGACCAATTTCATTATTACAGTCTTACTTGAGACAGATATTTTTAAAATTATGTCGATAATTGTTTTTATAGACTCCATTTGACTTTTCCTATTGAATATTAATTTGAAGTAAAATACCTACGCATTATTATATAATTAGTAAATGTTATCATTAAAGAAATTAAAATATATTGCTCATAAAATAAAAATAAAAACTTTATTGCCAGTATGTAGATTAAAATAATAATAATAATAAATACAAAAACGTCCTTCAAAAATAAGCTATTAAGATTCAAAATAAATAATAATAGCTTTAAAAAAAGCCTCGGATTTTTGGCAATATTTATCTCTCTCTACCAAACCAATATCTGGTTTCAAACTTACCAATTTTACCTTAAAGTCAATTTATAAATTCAGTTTGAATCTACGCATATGTTTAAAAACAGCTGAAACTCCCATACGTGATCGAAAACCCCATCAAATGCCGCAATACAAGCTTGGAAATTGCCAGATAGAGTTACCGAACATTTATCCCTAACGGGACCAACGATGTTATTTGAAAAGCGATTTTACAGTTTGGACTGGTTCAATAAACGGGTTTTCGTCATTTGACGGCATTTTCCCTTTCTTTATGCAATTTTCTTCAAAAGGGGTTCTAACCCATTGGTTTTCATCTCCAGTTTTCGAGAACTAGCACAAAAAAAATGAAAAGATGGTTTCGCAGCCAATTGACTGGAAGCCGCTGTTCTAGAGTATCTTTTACGGGGATTTAGTTTAACTTGATTTGCTTCATATTTGTCAAAATGACTCGCAGTCGATTTTTTCAATATTCGAAGTACTTGCAGTTTCCCATACTTAAGTATTTTTTCTCAATATTTATTACTTTATTGTCCTCAGAGTGTAATTATCAATTAATTGATTAAATGAATCAAATGTTTTTACAAGTAGCTTGCCGACTTTCTGGGACAGAGGAGCGCGTCTTCCTCGTATTCTGGGAGTCTCGGTTCGGGCATGGTTATTTTTCTGTGTTCTATCTGTGAGATGTGTGACTGTGTCCCCCTGTAAAAAGGGGTTGTGCAAACGACAGTGATGAGTGTGTAGCTTAAATCGTACTCTTGGCCTTAGTTGGCGCTACTTGAAACAAGAGACCCATAACTTCGGCTGAAAATTTGCTGATGTGTCAGCGGGGCTTGACCATGGCAATTGCCATACGTAACATCAACAACATGTAGAATATAAAATAAAATCGGAGAAAAAATTTGTTTTTTAATGTCGTCTTAGAACGCGTTTGTATTTGCATAATGTATTTTCTCTACAAACTCATTTAACTTACAATTACTGAATGTGCATCCGAGTAATATTTAAAAAAATTTAAATGGCATATAAATTAAGGAGAATTTTGATTTTTTTTTTGCTATAATTTCTAAATATATTATTGCTCAAAAATTAATTTTAGATAACTTAAAAAATAAAAATAAAAATCTTTCCAAAGTTATTTCAAAAGTCGTTCAAATTTTTCCTAAATTTTGGACTTTCCAAAACTAATCATTAGTACTTTTTCACGAAGTTTCAATATTTCACAATATTGTTGCCTTGAAATTTAAATCATTTTCATTGTTTCAATAAGCACTTAATACGGAATTTTCTTTTTATTGTTGAAAGCTACAGAAGAACGATTCTGTTTAATATCTGTGTAATTATAAGACGAATAAAAAAGTTATATTGCCATGAAACGTAGAAAATAGATGAAAACATTTACATTTTTAATAAAGCTATGATCACTTAGCCTAATTGGGGCCCGGGTCAAAAACTTCCTTGACGCCACATCTGCTTAACTACTTTATTAATAAAGAACAATCCATTAAAGAAGAAAACAAAATAAAATTTATATTCGATTTGGGACCCCCCCCTTATGTGGGGGCACGAGGCGATTGCCCAGTACGCCCCTGCCCTAGTCTGGCCCCGGCCATGATACTATTTGTCTGGTCTCTAATATAAAGGTTCATGCACATAATAAACAAAACATGTGCAGAGCAATTAAAATAACATAACTAATGACTGATAATTTAACCGTATTAAAGGCATGAAGCTCTATCTAAATTATTTAACCTGGAGAGTAAGTTGATCTCCAAAGTTGACTAGTAATGTTTATAAATAAGAATGAAAAGCCTCTATCGCTCTTTCGTGAGTGGGTAACTGTGTTAAATGTTTTCTTACAGTATTCAAAAGTTTTTGATGAAGTACTATTTGTTTAAGAGTTTTCTAATTTCTTCAAATTGCTTTTCCTTATAGAATAATGAATAATAAACACTTAAAAATGTGACTTGATTAACCCGCAGAGTGATGGAATTTTGTCTAATTAAAATTAGTTAATAGTAAATATGAACAATATTTTCCTCTGTTTTCTTTTAAAGCAGTCCAGACCGAGCAAAGTTTAATTTTGGAAAACTTCCTGCTATACAAATAAATGGGAACAGACGCAAACATATTTGGCATTCCTATTCGTCGGTCGTCCAAAGAGTAATTGTGCGAACCTAGAAAAATCAAAGCGGAATATTGAATAGAAGATTGTCCCAAAATACTCAGAAGGTATTTAAGGTAAATATTCGTTCGCGTGACTGCTGATAAGTACCAGTATTACAAGGAGATTGCGTGACGAGATCAATAAAATTGCGAAATTGAGAACTTGCAGAATTCCGTGTGAACTGATGGCAGAGAAGAGAATAGACTTTTGTTAGTATTTGCACAGCTTATGGATTCTGGCTTTATAGGTCAAACCTTTGATCACAGAAAAATTGTGCTCTCGGCTTGTACTTTTACAATTTCAGAAGAAAAAATCAGATTTTTTTAGTTTTGTATTTAAATAGATAAAAAGACGATACTCGAAATAGAAACAAACAAATAGCATACATTTTTGAAGTCTGAAATATTTTTGACTGTCATCTACATATCAAAAATAATAAGGAAAACTAGAGATCCAATCCCCAAACTAAACCACATGCGATTTCGCCAACTTTTAATCCATATGAAAGTTTTTGAAATTTTAGATATATAAAAAAAATGTTCAATTCCACCCCACCCCACTTCATTTTCGAGCAATCAGCACTACTTCACCGTGCATTCTCTATAAAATAAAAGCATAAAAAATTTCCCAATTGTAATTACTCCGCTGATTTCGCTAATTTTTATTTCGTTTGAAAGGGTAAAGGACCTGTAATTATATCCTCAACAGTCTCTTGCCTTTTGTCAACTCCGATTTACAGAGAAATGTCATTTTTATTGAACATTTCCAACAACAGCATAGAAAAACATAAACAGAATAACCTATTCCCAACCATTCTACCCAAATCAATTTTGCTTATTATTTTTCTTATCAAAACACATGACCCTTAGATACATCATCAATCGTTGCTCGTCATGCTAAAGACCCGAGAGAAATCTCAATTACAATATTCACTTCCTGCTGATATGGGGAAAAACTCTAAGAGAATCCTTTAGCCTAAACTATTGTGTTGAATTCGATAATTTTTTATACGGAACATTACAAACCCCTAAATACATTATCAATAGTCATCTTACTCACCTTCTGCTATCTTTCGAGAGATAGTGTGAAATAAAACTTTTGCAGGGCCCCTAAACTCAAAAACTTGAACGATTTCGAACGATCAGCTTTACCACTTTGCTTGCATTTTTAACCAATAAGTATATGTTAATAAACAAGGATAATTTAAATTAGTATTCTCATTTCGTATGGCGAGATGTAGTTCATTGAAATTTATTGATTTTACTAATTTAATGTTTCATTATGATAAACGAACAGTCTTTTGCAGAAGTATTAAATTATTTTTCGACACATTAAATATTAATATTTGATTATCTATATTTAACATTAAGTTTACATCTACCAAATATGAACATTTATGAATAAAAATGGATTTTTATGTACATCACTGCATTAACCATAATTTCATTTTCTTATATTTTTTTGCAACTAGACAAAATTGTTAATGTAAACATATGGAAACATTAAAAAGTGAATAAAAATAAATTACATCCACTCTGACACATTTTAAACATTAATGCTTAATTATATAACATTAAACTCACATCCACCAAATATGTACATTTATGAATACGAATTGATTTTTATTATTATGATTTTAGCATCATGTGAATCATAACTTTATTATCTTATGTTTGAGTTCATCTAGACAAAACTTTTAATGTAAGCATATGGAAACATTAAAAGTCGAATAAAGATGAATTACATCCATTCTGGCATTTGTATTCAAGAGAATTATGATGATAATTCAATATATTGATCATCGGACCATAAAAATAATATTTGACTGTTGTTTCGAAATCAAAAATCTTGTCTACTCCAATGCATATATCTCCATATGCTTGCGATACGTTTAATCAGAACTTTAATTACAGGCGAAAGCTTTATTTCAATTGGGTTCGATTGGCGCGATAATTCGATATATTGATTATCACATCATTAAAATTGGAAGAGAGTTGCTGAAATGTAATTCCATGTGTCATTTCATAATTACTAAGCGTATATCAGCACTCCGTGACGTGTCCGGACATTAACTCTTAATTTATTATAAACCTAACTCAGATATCTTCGCGTTTCTCTATACAATGACTCAATCTCTTGATAAGATAGCATTAACTAACTGTATCTCAAATAAAAGTATTTCACCACCTGTGAATGGTATTTACAATTTGTTAGCAAATTTATCTCATGGTTCGTGCCCTTGGAGAAATTTCTATAATTCTGAATCACCTCCCCTCCTCCAGTAAGAATTTGTCACTGATCTGAGTAATGTGAATTCCGACACTAACAACGATAAGACTTTAGATGTTTATAAAGAATGGCTTTAAAGACGCCGACTGTAGTTAAAGGAAGATGACAGATTCACCGTAAGGAAAGATTCACTGAAATCAGATACTTCAAAATTTCTGTCAAAAGTTTGTTGCTTAATTGCATACAAACGAGTTAATGCAGCATCAGAATGGTTACTTAGTGAATCCGGATACGAGATGAATTGCTGCAACTTCTTGAAATCGAATTATTACTTTTAAATTATTATAATTTGATTATTCAGACGCCCTTAAGGCCCATGGATTAATCTGAATGACAGGCCTTCCACGGCAACACTGGTGGGAACTAAGGCTGTAAGGCCATTACCGGTCACGGTACAACCTTTCCCCGTCAAGTAGAAACATATCCTGTCGTCGGTAGAAAATAGGTGACCTATTCCTGTACCCATCCGGGGGGGGGGGGGGGGGCAAGAACCAACCAAAATGCCGAAAGTTTCTCGTCTTCATATCTGAGGTGACACCAGGCACCTTTAAGCGTTTTTATTGTAGTTTTAAGAATAAGTTTTAAAATATTGAATTATGAACTTGAAATTTCTTGGATTTGAAATCTGAGATCTTCCACAAACTGCTAAAAGGCGAAGCTAAAAATAGTGGGTACATTCTCGAAAACTCTCTAATGAAAATTTTACCATCTTCCCCCACGCATAAAATTTCTGATCTTAGGAAAATCTGTGAACTCCTCGATAGCACGTATTTTTAAGAATTTACGAAAATACGCGTACGATATTTACGAAAGATCCTTCTTTGACGTGAATCTTGTAATTTTATTGAATCTAGCACGAGATCTTTGGAGAATTTTTGCGAGCCATTATTGGTCAATTCACAAATATCAGAGATTCAATTATAAACTTTTCAGAGCTTCTTTTTTCAACGGATTGAAACCAAAATTCAGCAAAAAACAGAAGTGCAACTGTTGTTGAAAATCACATAACAAATTTCATTGATTTAAATCATGATGATTTTTAGTAATTTTGTTAATAAGATTGCAAAGATACAAACAGACAGACGGTTAATTCTTTGATGGATTTCTTTCTAAACGAGATACACATCTACATTTCAACATTTGATATAAGATTAAATAGAATAAATTACAGATCGTAAATCTGTGTATCAGATATATATCTGTTCTTTAAGTTTTGTAGTTATCTTGCTCATTTGTATTCGGACAGTCGAGAGTAAAAAACAGAGTAACTACAATTTTAGAGTAAAGCTAAAATACCAAATTTTATTTACCTGGACGAAATTTTTTTTGAATAATAGTCTTGAAGAAAAAAGGCAGACATAATTTCAAAAATGCTTTTTTTTTCGAATTTAGGAAATTCTGAAAAGTGGAGATTTATTAAAATATAGAATTCGAATTATTTTACGAAACCAAAATTTCTGTTTTTTACTTTATATATTAGAAAGTAAAAACTGTTTACCAAGCCCTAATTACTTGTTGATAATAGACAGATCAGAAGTTACAATATGAATTTTTGGAATCAACACTTTTCAAGTTGTTATATGCATATTATCTAAAGTATTGGTTTTATTTCGAATAAAAGTTCTAATATCATGGATAATACTAGCACTCATTTTAATTCAACACAAATGTTAAATTAGAAGAAAAATGAAGAGATAATTAGTGTATAGAGAAAAGATAAACTAGTGACTAATTTTTAAACAATAGAATTTACATTACGACAGAACTAGAAATTAAATTTGGTTGATTCAGTTTAGCAACTTAAAAGTAGGAAAAATTGAGTCAGTCAAAAGATTTACGACCACACATTTCGCAGATTAGCTCGAATTACGAATATAATTTCAAAGCATATTGTGTGTGAATAGATTTCCATTGTTTTCGAAAATAGAACTCCAACATAGAATTCTACATTTGTAGCAATTTCCATAGATAATTTAAAGCTTTATTCAAATAAGCATTCAGGGAAAAGCTATAACACGGTTAAAATTTAATTTATTCTAATTCCTAACTATAAAGTAAAAATAGGCCTCACGTTAACTTCATTGAATTAAAATTATTGTTTGTGTATTACCAAGTATTTAGCTTTTACGACTCTTCTTTTAAACTAAAGAAAGTTTTTATTTCTAAGTATAATTTGTGTTGGTGAAACGTTGTTAGGCGACATTTTTTTCTATTCATTTTTTTTTTGTCTACATGAAGTCCTTCAGTCTAGATTTGAAGTTAATTCTTTCTGGCACGTCACGCTAACACTCAAACAAATATTACAGAAAGAGACAGATGTACTTATTGATTCATGTCGTTATATATATATATATATATATATATATATATATATAGTCTTATTTTATCCTTCTAAGACATCATGATGTGTAAAAATGACACAATATGTTGCCAACAATAACAATACTTCATTTAAAAGAAGCCACATGGCATGCCATTTATATTTCAAATACTGCATACGAGCAACTTTAATTAACAGATAATTAAAAGTGTTAGCAACAATTAACAAACTAACAGATAATTAAAAGTGTTAGCAACAATTAACAAATTTACAGATCGATTAAACAGATTTTCTAAAGGATTGCACAATTTCTTTTTATTGCCGCTTTATTTACCAACTGTATCATTAAGGATGATAAGGTGGCAGAACTCTTTCGAATCACAAAATCTCGGATTCAAAATTTGTCGCTACTCTTTGATTTCGAAATGAAACGTGGTCTCTGTAGTTTGGTATGGAAGTAAAAAAAAATACTGGGAGGCACATTTGTTAATTTCGTTATCATACTACGACTCAAAATTTTAATCTCTATCCAAAATTGCCTTTTGTCGCTTCACAGTGAAATGTTAATTTGACTAAACCGATTTGGTCTATGTAACGAGATAATTATTCCATTACGGTTAAGATTACAAAGAACGTTCGAAAATTAACTCGTGTAGCTTCAAAATGGAAAATTAATTAAACTAAACTAACTGAACCTAATCATTTTGACCGCATTGTCAAACCACAATTTAAAATTTAAAAAAATCCAAAATTCGCTTGTTAAGCATTAAAATAGGACCTTAATTTTACTAAATAAACGGACTTTCGTAACGAGATCTTATTACAAGATTATGCTTTAAAATCCAAATTCATCCAACAATGGCTCATGTAACACCGAAATGGAGAGTTAGCTTGACTAAACCAAATTGTTATGTGCTATCAAATCCTGTTTAAAAATTATAAAAAAAATTCCAAAATTGGTTTGTGTAGTTTCAATATGGGCTAGCAATTTAACTAAATCAAATTGACCTATTGGATAAAATCTCATTATCAGATCAAAGAACCGAACCAGAAAATTACGAGATTTGTTTCAAATTTGGTTTATGTAGCTTCAAAGCGGGGCATTAGTTAAACTAAATCAAATTGGCCTTTGTTCTTTATTTAAAGGGAAAGACCATTATTCAAAATCACAAAATTTGTTCGAAACTACTTGTATAGCTTAACTAAACCAAACTCACTTGGATAATGATATCATATCGGAATTACAAGAATCGTCTTAAAATAGAATTCTGTAGCACCAAAATAAGATTTTAATTTAATTAGACCAAATTGACCTTCATAATGAGTTTCGGTAATTTAAAACCAGCTAGTTTGATTTTTATAATCTTTCCATGAAGACATTGAGAGCAAATCTACCAAATCAATCATTTTCACATTATTCATTCATTTTTTGATTAAATTATTAATTCATTAAGTAAGAGAGAAATTCTTTTAATTTTACAATACATTCAATTGTATAATCGAAGCAAAATAATATTCCATATTAGAGAAAAGGTAAAGAAATAGTCATTAGCAGATTGAATGCAAAGTAATGTTCAATAGTAAAGAGAATGCAAAGTAATATTCATTAGTAGAGAGAATGAAAAATAATATTCATTAGTAGAGAGAATGAAAAATAATATTCATTAGTAGATATAATGAAAAGTCATATTCAATGGCGGAGCAAATACAAAGTAATATTCGATAGAAAAGAGAATGCAAAGTAATATTCAATAGAAAAGAGTATGCAAAGTAATATTCAATAGAAAAGAGAATGCAAAGTAATATTCAA
>JAOUZG010009955.1:385249-414363 GCA_026289955.1 Argiope argentata | reverse complement strand
AGAATGCAAAGTAATATTCAATAGAAAACAGAACGCAAAGTAATATTTAATATTAGAGAAAATGCAAATATTCAGTGGTAGGAGAGAATGCAAAGACAACCAACAAAAGAAGGCACACTGGCTCCAAAACCTATGAAGTTTTGCCCGTTCTAAAGTGACTGAGAGATCCTGGCTCAGACGGAACAGCCTTTCTTTCAGCGAAGTCAGACAGTCATTTAAGGCTGTCTAGCACATTAAGATTTTCCACGAGGGGAGACGGGAAAAATTATTGTTATGGGAAACGCGAGTGCACGGAAAAGATGATAAAGTGAAGACGGGAGAAGAGTCAGCTGGAGTTTTACTCCGGAACAAGCAAAGGTTAGTGAGTGTGATGAACAGCCTGCAGGATGTAATAATTCTGATTTTTGTCTCGAAATCCCTAGACAATCAGATTTTTTTATTCTGTGAGCACAGATTTTTCTAATGTTTCAATACACTCGAAATAAGATTTTAAGCATTGACTTGTTTTACAGTAATAATATAAACTCTTGGATATTTTGAGGTATTAGTTTAATTTTTACCATATGAGGTAAAAGGGCTTCAAAAATCTGTTGCTTCTAAACTCTTGAAATTTGAATGCTACTCAGCATGCACACTAGAACTTTTGTGTATACAGGGTGAAATGTTGATTTCCAACCAATCAACTGTAACCCATTGACAAGAGAAATTTTGGAGTGACTAATGAAGACTATCTAAGTATTACATGTATTGGCAAGAGCATTTGGTGAAGGGATGTGAGTGGAAAATGTACAGGTGTTTGAACCAAATTTTTGGTGATTCAACACAAAGAAAATACATAGAGAGCTTTATTAATTGCATCGCCTTTTTATCCACTGGAAATTATTGCACATCTTTCATAAAAGGTTATATTGTAACAAACCGTTTTAAATTTAGATTAGTTAACTATACGCTATGATCAAAATCTCACTTTGTCTGGTTTCATCTATTTCACAAAGCCTCTAACGCAAAAGAGGTGGTAGTGAAAGAATAGGTACACTCGAATGAATATATTGTGCACGAACTTTTAACACGAATGCATTCCTTGAGATGACAATCTAACATAATTCTCATACTGAGATATTTTCCTGGAGGGCGTCTGAAAGAGTCAATTTTATATTCCTTTGGAAACATTTCATTTGGTGGAAATCCTTCAGGAGCCAGCTCAACCACAGAAAAAGGCTGCTTTACTGACTTTTGAGAAACTAACTAACCCAGAGAGTGAAATCTTCTTCACCTAGCCTTCCTTAACATCTATAATGCAATTCAGCTTGCCAGTCTTCGTTCTACATTTGATGTTCTTCGGGTATGCGAAGTCTTAACCCATTAAAGTATTGATGATGATGATATCTTGTCTGCGTTACAAAAGAAGGAGAGATGCAGTAGGTTCTGAGGTTAAATACCTACAAGTACCAAAGAGCAGAAGTCTGATTTCGAACTCATATGGAGATGGCAATCACACACTCGCTAGCACAACCCCTTTTTACAGTGGGCTCTTTCACACACCTCTCAAATAAACACAAGGGATAGAAAAACCATTCCCGAAACATGACTCTAATCTGGGGCGCTCAGCTCAAGAGGAAGACGAGCTATTCCTTGGCTAGAATGCCAGCCAATAAAGCATATGGTTTTTTTAATGTCCCCAAGGTGACATTGTGACAATCAGATCTTACCAAGAGCACCAAAGATATAAGATGTCTAGATAGTAGCATTTTTGGATTTACTTGGCGATTTTCTAAATTACACCAAGACAGCCAATGCCATTTTGGCGATGATTTGTACTTTATGGCTATTAATTGAGGCAGTCCGTAACAATAAATAAGTGCCTAATATTATATAAACTACTTAATATTACTACTGATATAGACAAAAGTATAATAAAGCTGTATTAAATATATAACATGAAATTACATTACTCGTAAAGCACCCTATAGGATGGGAATCATTGCATTCTAGTTGAATCAAATTCGCTTTCTCACGTGTAAATAATAAAGATCCAGAATATACGCTACTAAAATAAGTGAATTGGAATTTGCTATAACTAGGTGATATGACCGTATCTAACAACCTTCAAATTATGCCTGTTTTCATTCCAAACATTTGCTGTCAAATCTGGTCAAAGAACAGTTATTAGAAGTCAAAAAGTCCGATTCGTTTCCAATCAAACTCCACCATGTATCGTCACGCAATGGCAGCAGTATGTAGTCCAGAATGCCTCATTTATCCGTGGGCCAGAGCAAAGAAAAAGATCCATTTGGCAGGAAGATTGGCGTTCGTGCCCGTCCATCATTAGCATCATTGTCTGATTTTTTTTCTCTTTCTTTCTTCCCTCTCCCCCTTCAGCAAACAAAGTAAAGCCGATGGTATAATCGCCTCACTGGGCATCTGTTTACCGGTGATGTTGCCAACTACCGAATCGGAATGAAGAACAATAATGCAGATAAATCATCCGGAAAACGTTAATTGAAACGCTACGAAGTAGACAACTAAACTTCTGGCACAGGAAGTAAATACTGAAAAGGGTGCCTCAAGTAGTTAAGCAAAGAACTGTGGGGAAATGTGGTTAAAGCATGAAGCAATTCATTTACGGAATAGGCTTTATACAATGTATACAATTAAATTAACTCGAGACACATATCGTTAAAAGGCCCAAGGAAAACTTTCTGGTCCAAGGTCAGAATCAATTATTTTACGATTTTGCTTACAAGTGAATTGAGTTTTATTATTAGGTTACAACCATGGTCTATTCTAACTCAAAAAACAATTCTAGATTACATCACAATAATTAGAAATGTCATGTTTGCAAATTAAGTTTTAAGAGAGCCTATATTATATATATATACTACTTTCAAATGTATAGTAATTATTAACCATTTGTTAAAATATAAAAATACCCGTTTCAATTAATCAAAAATTTATTCTGATATCTTTAATAAAAATATTTGTCACATTACTTTAAAATCTTTTAAACAAACTTTTGATATTCAAGCAATAACAATCTAAAAGCTAGAATAGTCCTGGAAATAAATAAATAATATAAATGAAACGAGAAAAAAAGTAACTACATAATGATTTTTTAGCTGCATATTTGTACGTGCTTAATGCTATTTATATAGTGTTAAAATTTACTTTTCTTTTTAAATTCAACAAAAATATTCAATTTGATATATTATCAATCAGTAGGAAAATTAAAATGTACAATTTTATTACTTTAATTAAGAATATAACTATTTAATTAGTAAATCCGTGTATACTAGAAAGATAAAATTATGTCATCAATAGTTGTAGCAAGGAAACAATTTAAATTATTAAATATTCTTTTCCATTTCAATTTTAAAAAATTGAAAATCATTCAAATGGTTACAAAAAAGAAGTGTACAATTTTCATTTTAATATTTTTTATTTTTTATTTTATTAAGAAAAAAATGTTTAATGTGATAATATTATTAACTGAAAGTGTTTTATACCTGTTTTTTTTAAGTGATTGAGCTATTTTTCCATGTTTCTATTATTTTTTTTGTCAGGCCCGTTATTTTCCAATAAATCTGTATTATAGAGATACTAACATTTATATCGAGATTTTTGGTTGTTTTAACTTAAAATTGTTCATTGTTGCCGAACGACTATAAATAAACAGTTAAGATCTAAATAATTAGAGCAGATTATGTTTTTATGATATTATCGTCTCCAATTTAATAACCATTTTTTTTTTGCTTTTAACAAATCGAGTTCAAAATCATTAAAAAAATTAAAATAAAAAAGGCAAAATGCTTCTTTTAAATTTGAAATAAATGTCCATTAGTAAATCACGAAAATTTAATCCTTTCGGAAAATAATTTTTAAATTAAAGTTTATATTGTGAAACAAACTACTAATTATTTCGGTAGTAAATGATTAATAAACATATACTGAAAAAAACTACTGAATTAAAGCAAAATTTTAGTGAAAAAGGTCTGTTATCAATGAAAAGTTAATTTTCTGAATTTTAAAATAGAATGAAAAGTTGTTAACTCTAAATTTTGAATAATTTCTAATTAAAATTTGAATTAAAAATCAAATACATTTTTTTAAAAAAAAACTTTTTAAATACCACACAAGATATTTCTAAATGACAAGTGTCTTATTTTTAAGATTAACTTAACAACAATCGGAACAACTTTGTATGGTTTTTGTACGGTACAATATATAGAGAGTTTTTTTTAAACAAACATATATTATTTTGTTAAAACGATTATTTACGTTCTATTTCTTTATTTCCCCCATAGTATATAAATTTAGAAAATTGCTTTTTTTAAAACAGGATTTTTTAAAATATTCATTTAAAACTAACCAGTGTAATTATTTATAAAACAATCTGAACATTTTGGCTTAAAAATATGCAATTCATTTGTTTCCTTTACTTCTATTCGAACTTCTAGACATAAAATAATTTAATGAAATTAAATTCCTGCATTTCATCACTTTGGCGAAAACCCTATTGTGCTGGCGCCATTCATACGAGAGATACACAAAGATAAAACATCGATGAGCATTGTTTTTGTACCTTCCATACGGTGATACAATGGGATATTTTAAAAAGCGGTTACTTTCGGGGCTCCGTCTGTGAACTTCGCTTTCAGAGCCTTTTGTTTCCGTCACATGATCCATATTTCCTATCAGAACTATTGAAGTGATTATCTGGAATCTTTGGTTAATCATCTCGCGCACAATCATGGGATCCTGTCGTCACTCAGATGACTGGAGTCGCTCGCAATTTGTAAACAATGGAACGAAATGATAATTCATGCTCAGGGCTCTGCCCAGGGACAATTTTCTTGCATTTTCTAGCGTATCTACAGCAATCATGTCTTTAATTTGAAAGACAGATTACCCTTCACATTCTTCCACAGAAATAATGAATTCGTGCTCACGTAATATATAGAAATATCCTGCTCCGATTTGATTTTGGAATCCATTATAAATTCTTTAGTCGAAAAAAAAATGTGACCTTATGGTTCACATAATAAATAGGCATTTGTTGTTAGATAGTAAGAATGTGTATTGTGATTCATTGATTTGACTCTATTCTTATAAAACTGCAACAGAATATATATTTTTTAAAATAATAAATAAATATTAAAAACAGAAACTGAACAGAATGTGAAATAAGGGGATCGATGCATTAATTGGTCATCAGGAGATGAACTTAATTATTTAGGCACTTTAGTGCGGTTCACATTCGGCTTTTAAGTCAATTCATTGTATGTGTTTGGCAAGATATTTATTTGATCTCGAAATCTTTAGTATATAATAAATAAAGTATATATAAAATTAATATTTACTAGTATATATTAATTAGTATACAGTATTGGTAATTATAGTATAAGTAGTAAATTAATTAGTATTAGTAATTAGTATACAGTATCGATAATTATAGTATAAGTAGAAAATTAATTAGTATTAGTAATTAGTATACTAATATTAATTAACATATAAAATTAAAATTAACGTTTAAATAATAATTACTGATATTGAAATTAAATATATAAAATAATAAATAGAGAAATATATATTATTCTAAGTAAATAATAATAAATGGAAATTTTTTTAAATGTAGATTATATTTGACTAATATAGCTATAAATTGTACTGATAGATAAATTGTACTATGGTACTGATATTGAAATTAAATATATAAAATAATAAATAGAGAAATATATAATATTCTAAATAATAATACATGGGGAAAAATTTAATGTAGATTATATTTGACTAATATAGCTATAAATTAGTTAATAACTATATAAATATAATAACATGATAGATTTAACTAATTACTGAATTTAATTATATAAATTAGAAATTATGAATCAAATATATTATTTCATTACTTTGTATAGTTAATAAAAATATAAAATTTTGAAAATAATCTGTTAGTTTCATAGATAAATACTCAAGATTTAGATTAAAAAAAACCAAACATTAAATTTTAAATAAATTTTATGAAAATATTTACACAAACGTTTTGATGGTAAGTTTATTATGGCAGTAGCTTAATAAATGTAATGACAATTTCAAATGAGACTTAAAACAGCTGCTGTTTCATTATGTAATTTAAAAACGATTAACTAGCCGATGCCAACAAAAACCGAATTTCAGACAGTATTATAACTACAATATTTTTGAAGTTCCATGCGAAGATTATGCCATTACAAAAGAGGTCAGCAAATATCGTTTGCTAAAAATGAAACAATGTACAATTTGAGGAGAAAAATCATTCGCAACATGAGAAAAAAAAACTATTGTTTGTTTCAAATTAATTGAGCAAGACGCTATTTCCTGTAGACATAATATTGAAACAAGGCAGCTGTACTAACAACTAAACATTAACTAAACTTATTAAAACAAACAATTGATTTTTATTACGCGGTGGACATAATTTTCATTACTTTACCTAAGTATAAATTGCATATTCAACAATAATTGTCTATTGTTCCTTACCAGAAAGAAACATTTAATTATTTTCTACACTAAATTTGTACTCCTTTTATGCGAGCCATTTGTCCAAAGGATAATTTTTGGCGAAAAAGGAACAATTGCTTAAGCGTGACAGCTGCGTTAGAGCCGGATTATCCATAAATATTACTGGAAAAAGAATTTAATTTTATTAAATAATGTCCGTGATTTTCCTTACAGTGGACAAACATAAATCGCTTGTAAAGTTGGATTTTAATCTACTGTTACTTATTGGCGAATTAAGATTTTTTTTTGCCATTTATTTATCTAATATTTACGAATTAAATTTACGAAAGTATCAAACTTTTGATTCTTGGTAATTAATAACAAGGTTTTGATACAATGCAGATTTTTCCTCTATCTCCTTTCAAGAAATTATAATTACACAAGAAAAAAATCTAAATTGTAATAACGTGTAAAGAATATACTGGGTACCTTGCTTATAATTGGATAATATTGGACATACCTTGCTTTAAAATTTTGGATTAATATTAATTTCCAGAGTCTTAAAAATAGCCAAATATTTAAAAAGGAATTTTAACTGTCATAAAGTCTATTTTCAGGCATTTAGAGTTAATAAAAGTATTTCAGAAGAAAAAATTACAATTTTTTAAGCCCTATTAGCTTTATTTAATAAATTACTGGTGGAAAACTAAGATTTTAAATAAACAAATCTTTTCTCTTCTGCCACTGAAACGGATGGAGCATTTGGTTGGTCAATTAACCGAGTAATATTTTTACAAAGATGGCTACTTGATAGAATTAAAAATAATTAAATTTGAAATTTCATATGGTATAGAAAATGAAGCCTAGTGCTTCAAGAATTTTATCAGATATGACAAAAAAGGTAGAAGAAATGTTCAAAAATGTTAATTTTAAAACTTTTTTTTGCAATACATTTCATTAAAGAGTGAATATAGATATAATGATCGATAAAAGTTAAAGAATCGATTAAGATTGTAAAGATTGATTAATCGATTCATTAAAAGTTAATTGCTTAACCATTCTTACAAGTTGTTATAAATAAAAACCAATTAATTCTATTAATTGAAACATATAGCACACTAATTTAGTCAATCGTAATTGACTTTAATACATCCGCAAATAATAAGATTGGAAAAAAGGGAAATTTTTTGTCGTTTTAAGAAGTTTTTTAAGCAGATATTTTATATATTTTCATTTCATATAGTTTCATATTTAAGCAGTTTTTTAAGCAGATATTGAAGTAAGAAATGCTGTTTTTCCAGAATGGGATTGCATTTGACATGTGATTCTTTCCCGGACTATTACAATAGTCTTGAAAATAAAATTTCATTTCACAGAAAATTGATTTTTGAATAATACTCGCCATTTTGCCATAATAATGTAAGTTTTTGTTTTGTCCAATAAATATAACAATATATCTAACATGTTTCCATTACTTACTAAGGAAAAATATACATACTAAACTATTGCAACTATTTTTTTAATTCGTTGCAAAAAACATAATTCAGCTGAAACAAATTTTTTTTTCTCTGAATAGGCATTTGTAAAAATACATTTTCAGGATTTTCTTCATTTAGTTATTTGAATTTTATTGGAGCATTTCATGTTTGTTTTCCTTGGGATGTGATTTATTTTTGAAACCTGATTCTTTTTCAAATAGATTCTTCGAAAAAAAAATATCGCATTTTTTTTTCTTTTGTTTCCTAGAATATTGACATTGGAATATTACCCAACATTCTATTATAAAGTGAATTTTCCCTCTTTATCCAAGAAACCCTAAATATACTGGCAGCTGTATCCTCAAATCCATTATCAGATAAATTATATATACACCAAACAATCGCAGCTGCCTTTAACAAGTTGCAAAAAACTTAATTGTGAAGCAAGAAAAAAAAATCATGAGTAGTCGTTTGCAAATACACATTCGTAGTTATTTTTAAGCAATTATTAAAATTCCAGAAGAGTATTTCATGTATTCTTACTTTCTAATTTACGAATATATACAAAGAAAAAAATGAATATTGAACAATTAAAAAAAATCGAATTTGAAATTTTGACAAGCCTTGCTTCATGTCTTTTTAAGTACCAAAAAATACCCCACATTTTGGAAATTATGTCTAACTGAGTATAAACTATAACTCATGGCGTTTAGAGAGATGGATAAAATTTAGTATATAGTCTTTGCACCATTTTTTTTATCTCTATTAAACTTCCAGCAACATCAACTCAGAAGAAATCTGCCTGCGCAACTGTCCTGAATATAAATGCAAACAAATATTAAAAAACGAAAAGAGGTAAAAAAATTAATGTATAGATTTAACATCTAAGATGTAAATCTATATCGAATAAAGAATTAAGTCTATCAAGTGAGGCAGATAATATTAGAGACATTATCTTTCAATCTACCTGTTCAAAAACATATAAAAATGATAACTGAAAAATGCAATGATTTAAATGTTTGCAATTTGGTTAGAGAATTTGGTTATAACCATTGATTTACCAGTAATTTTTTTAATGTTTTTTTATCCTTAATTTTTTGGTTAAAAATTAATTTTAAAGTTTGTCAAGAACTGTTTTTTATCTCCTTATTTTTACTTTATTCCTTCTAAATTGAATTATGCAAATTTTCACCATTAAGTTAAAGTGATTTTGTTATGTAATTGTAAAACAACAGCTATGGAATGGAGGTTATAGGCTGACGCCCAGGTACTCCATTCAAATACTCTATCGGCCTGGTCAACCATTGATTTTTCCCAAACTTTTATTTCAATTGGTTGGATAAAAGCATCCAAAACACACGGGTTTCTGTATATTAACCGTGCCACAGGAATTACGCGTCAACGTCCTGGCCCTGGTGTAGAATGTCTTCCCCGTTATCTGGGCGTCCTGTGTTGGAATACCGGGTCGATCATGGTTGAACTTTATCTGTCTTATCTATGATGTGTTTGACCCCCCCGCCTGTAAAAAGGGGCTGTGTAAGATAATTTGATGCGTAAGTGTAATGCGTTGTCTACTTCTATAAGCGCCAAGTGATATTTAATTGTTCACGGGGATTTCTAAATGTTCAATAAAAAAGATGACACGCTTATAGATTTTTTCATAACTAGTATTCAAAAGTGGCAAACGTTAGTGATGAAAAGGGTCATTTTTAAGAAATATACAAGAAAGTTTTAGGGTGACTATTTCGACTGATTTTCTGACTTTTAATTGCATTTTTGGAAGCCAATTATGCGGCAAATTAATTTTCATAAAATCAAAATTTTCCATCATAAAATGTAGACATTGGGATATTACGCAACATTATTCGGTTATAATGTAGATTTATAAGAAGATATAGCTATACCGGAAGCAAAATCCGCAATCCCTTACCGGATAAAGAAAGTAAATATACGCATCAAACTATCGCAGCTGTTTTTTAACACGTCGCAAAAAGCATAATGTGATGCAGGAGGAAAAAATTCATGAGTAGCCATTTGCAAATACAGATTCGTGATTATTTTCAAGCAGTTATTTTAATCCCATAGGAGTATTTCATGCATTTTTTTTCCTGGGCAATATATTCAAATGACGAACTACATAATTTGCCCAGAGAGATGGAAATACAAAAAGAAGCGGAACATTTGTAAATGTATTCGCAACTAAATGTATTCGAATTACCATAAATTAACACTTACTAGAGCAACTATTTTGTGGTATCTCATCCAAATCAGGCTAAATGTTGCAGTCACGCAAAAGTTGCCCGGCAACTGTCGAATATGTCAATAGAGGTGCCCCCGTTTTCAAGGATAGTTTTTGATCTCTTCATTTAATTCTAGAATCGTTGGCGATGCGACTGAGTTTTGTCCGCTTTGCGACTATTTTCATCGAGTTAATTCAGTGCCGTTTTGTTTACTTAATTTAATGCTGCATTTGCATGAGACCGACTTAATTTTCAGTTATAGAATATAACTTCAACAAATAATATATAGACAATCAGCAAAATACTTGGTATCTGAACTTTAATGAGCGGATTCATTAATTTCCAGTAAGCATTCAGTCGATGATGTACATAAATAAGCTGATAAGTGGTCAGAATTCGAAAAGCCTATTCATTGACATGAAAAGGATAAAAAGAAACTCGGTTTCCATGCTTTTGAATTCAAATAATTCAAAACAACATTAATTAATTCATGGTGATCTGTCTTATATAATGTATAGTAAATAAAATTTTTCTTTAGAATATATGAACTTTAGTTATCGGTTTAATATAAATAAGAGCAGTTTTCTATGATTGTTGAATTATTTAGTAAAAGGGAGAAAACATCATTCTCAAATAGGTATGGTAAATTATTTTATGCCAGCGTCCTGGCGCAGAGATAGCGCGTCTTCCTCGTGATCTGGGCGTCTTGAGTTTGAATCCCGGTTAGGGTATGGTTGCTCTTTTGTGTTCTATTTGTGAGGTGCGTAATTGTCCCCCTCCCTGTAAAAAGAGGCTGTGCAAGCGAATACCATGAGGGTATTGCTAAATTTGTATTCTTGGCCCTAGTTGGCGCTACTTCAAACAAGAGACGCTTATTTCGGCTTAAATCCGCTGATGCATCAACGAAGCTTTCCTTGAAAAGGGCAATTAGTAACAATAACAAATTATTTTATATTTCATCTTAGCAAATTCGATTTATCGTGCTCGCATTTCTCACCGAAATACAGATTTGAACAACTAATATCTATTGGGAGGTTTTGCGTCTCGTTCGTAGAAACAGAATCGCACCAAGGCGATTGCTGCTATAACAGAATTACAAAATATGTGTCTTCCCCAACTGCATGCTATACTTGTTTCAATTTTAATCCCCTTTTTGATTCCTTCCTTCCTGCTCAAACAGCTTTCTTGCAATTTTATTTTTTCTTTACATACTTATATTGGATTTGTAAAAATGATGCATTATTGAAAAATTTAGACGAATGATGTCGATATATCGATAAAAAATGTTGCGTATTTCAGTTGAAAGGAATCAATACGTGACAAATTATGAATATTTTTAAAAAGATTTTTGATTTATTGGTAGATTTAATCAGTTAATGTGTGGGCTTACTTTTGAATTAGTTGGCATTTAAGCTAAAGATCGTAATAATAAATCATTTAACAGTCGTATTTTCACCTGATCCTTCTCTATTTTGCGCCGTTGGCAATAACCAGTCCCAGCACCACCGTTAAAATGAATCCTGCAGACCCTGCATCATATTTTCCGAATTTAAATATTTCAGATGATGAAGGATTTGATTTGAGTATGCATTTAAGACAAAACAACAACAATAATAATAATAAATCTGTTCTTTTGATTGCAAACATTTTGCCTCACTTTAGAGTGACCTTGGAGCCTTTAAGTGTCACAACCTGAAATTTAAGTCTCTTTTAGTTGTTCTTATTTAGTTGTTTAGTTCTTATTTGATTTCAGGAAGAACTTTTAAGTATGTCTGAAATAATATCTTCGCTTGGAAGGGGTAACTAGTAAAAATTCTATCACCCTTTCTCACAGCAGCGAACAATTCATAGCGGAAGCGCATCTTTATATGACACATCTGTATTAAGTACATTCTCTGCCATAATTATATCCCCTGATGTAGACCAACTATCTAATAAGATGCTTTTTTCTTTGCTATATCTTAATAACAGTATAGAAGGGAATATCTAATTATATAGTAGGTGTCATATCACCAGCCACCATGGGACTGTTCCGGCCACCTAAAAAGGATGAGAAGAAGTGAAGAGTGAAAGAACAGTTGTCCAGTGGTTGAGGCCTGAGTAGGATTGAATAAATGAACGGAGAGTGAGCGTGTGTGTTTTTGTAGGAGTTCCAAGGGGAGCTCCGAATCATAATTATTAACCTAGATGCTAATCTTCAGGTGTAAATATTTTATATAGAATCATCTGTAAGCATACATCATCCATAATAAGCTCTAACACAAAAATGTGATTTCTCTCTAGTGAAATCAGTTATTACAGTAGGTGGGAATCACAGACGATTCCTTCAGGATATATGTCCTTCATTTCAAGAATATATAAAGCAAACATGGACGCTTTCTATTCAAATCAAATTTTACACTAAACTAGATCTTTTCCTGTTGCTTGAATAAGGGTGATATTGCAGTCAACATATTGATAATAATACTGAAAAGCTTATAAGGTCATTATTTTCTATCTCAGATTATTTTTTCAACAATGCCTTGCCTTCAGATACTAGTGGTTTGATTTAATTTAGTTTACATTAACGTTTAGTTTTAAAATATCACTAGGTTCTTTTGGGACGGACTTCGAGACACCCGAGCTCTCACCCCTTCCCTCTCTAAACTTCCTCATCTCTCAGTGCGGGGACATTTGGATCCCATGGATTTAACATGCACAACAACTACTTATATTATCGATCTCGAACCCAGAACTTTCCAGGCCTGAAACCAAGACCTTATCACTAGGCCACCATAACCATAAGGTTTTGGGTGGATTGCAGTAAAAGATAACATCTATAAAAGTAAGGTTTTAAAAGTAAAATCTAGTTAAACTTTATAATTAATTTTCTTAGCATAAAATACTTGTATATGATTGTTGTTGTTGTTATGTATGGCACTTGCTATGGACAAGCCCCCTCCTCCATTGATACAGCAGCAGATTTAAGCCTAATCAGCGTCTCTTGTTTCTGAAGTAGCGCCAACTAGGGCCAAGTGAACGACTTAGCTACACACTCACCACACATTTGCTTGCACAGCCCCTTTTTACAAGGAGAGATAGTCACACAACTCACAGATAGCACACAGAAGAACAACCATGTCCGAATCGGGACTCCCAAAACACGAGGAAGGCGCGCTACCTTTGTGCCGTAAAGTCGGCATATCATTAAAAATTAAAAATATCAATACAATGCATGTTTTAAAATAAAATTGGTGGAAACTCGAGTTTTACGGAGTAATCTGGGATGCGGGATCCGTTCTTACATTATTTACCTAAAACATTTTATGAACTTCGATTTTAATGCTCTATTTCTGATTTATATTATTTCATTTTTTAACTCGACAAAATTTGCTCTAATAATAAGAAGAAAGGAATACAATTTATGTAAATGGAAGCTATAAAAATTTGATGCAAACTATGTAGCAGCAGATCATTTGGCGTCAAAAAGAATTATAGCATTAGAGAAAAAATTTTGAAACAGATCATTAAACAAGATAAATTATATGCAATAACTTATTTCAAACATTAGTTTGATCGATTCCTTCTTTTCTCTACACGACGGAGGAAAAAGTTTTTCCTCTTCGAAATATCTAGATTTTTCTTCCTCGGATGAAAAAGTATGGATTTCCTTCCTGACAATTGGAATCCAGAACAAAAATGCAAAGTAAAAATGCGTGTCGGAATGTCCCACGAAATACTTTCACGATTTTGTGTTAAAAACTACTTTCAACAACACATACACATACACTCACACTAGAAACTCAGTTTCGCTTCTTTAAAGAATTTTTGCGAAAGTAAAAAGGCCGAAGCGAGATCTCCCTAATAAAAACTGCTTCCTCCAGTAAAGCCGGGCTGCAATTTATCATCAAAGAAATGTCATAAAAGTTTGAGTATAAAATTGCTTGCATCGAATAAATCTCTTGGGAGCGCCAGAGATGGTAATAAATAAGGAAAAGGATAGCATACAGAGGGGCGTCTATAGATTTAACTATCAAAAAGAAAGAAGAACCGAAAATGTCTGAGCCGGGAAAGCCCCCTTGAATTGTTCTCTTGATGAGATGGCTCTGCAGTGGTTAAATGTAAAAATACGAGGTGGATTATTAAGAATAAATTGTGAGTCAAGAAAGGAGACAATGATAAAATACATTCTATCAAATGCCACAGCGAAAACTAAGTCCTAAGGAAAGAGGAGAGAATGTGCCAACTCGATTTTATGTTTACAACTATACTGAGATGGTAATAAATGATGAAAAGTGCAGCATACAGAAAAGGGAAAGTCTGGAGATTTAAGTTTCAGAGAATGATAGAAAATAATTAATGATGTCTGATCCTATAAAGTTCTCTGGAATCGTTCCTTGATTATTAGATGCCGCAACGGCTATTGTAACAAGGTATTTTTAAGAATAAAACTGTGTGTCAAGAATAGAGACAATAATGAAACAAAATCTATAAAATGTAACAACATAAGCTAAATATTGTAAAATGATGTAGATTTGTTGGTCTGGTTGAGCGAAAAGAAGTCAACATGATTTTATGTTTACAAATGTATTGAGATGTAATAAATGATGGATAATGTTTCATTCAGAAAATAGATAATCTAGAGATTTAATTTTCAGAGAATGAAAGCAACTAATTATGTCGGAGCCTAGTAAGCTCACTTTCATTGTTCCCATGATTAGATAGCTTACTAATACGTAGCATTAAAAGTAACAGGTACATTATATAGAATTAATTGTAGACTGAGGCGAGGTTATGTCTGGTTAACAACAATTTACGGTTAAACACTGATTGCTAGAAAAACCGGTACACTAATCTAATATTGTCTACAGCCCCCACGAGCATGCAAAAGTGAATTGGATTCAACTAATTTGTGAAGATATTCTGTGGACAGTTCACACCATGATTCATGCAGGGCAGTCCACAAAGTCATGGGATTGCGATGTGGTGGAGATATCTTAAGGACAGCACATTGCAAAATATTTCAGATGTGGTCGATAATGTTCATGTCAGGAAAATTAGGTAGCCAAGAGAGATTTCAAAAGAGTGCTGATCAAGCAACTTGATTATTACCGTAGACCTATAAGGTGGTGCCTTATCATGTTGAAATTGTCCATGTTCATCGGAATGTGCACGGGACATGAATGGATGTACGTGATTAGAAAGAATGTTAATGTACCTCTGACCTCTCATGGTCGAGTTTAGATGCATCAATCGTCAGATTTCATGCTGATTGCGCACACCCCATACTATCACAGACCCCCCCCCACCAGCTTGAACAGTTCTTTGTAGGTATTAGAGATCGATGATTTCATTGGGTTTTCTCCACACCAGGGCACAGCTATTCCCCCGATACACTTAAAAACGTGACTTTTCAAACCAGACAAAGATTTTCCAATCATTAAGAGCCCGATGGAAACGTTGGCGAGTCCAGGCAAGACGCAGAGTTTTGTGTCACTGAGCCACCAATGATACACTACATAGTTTGGGGCTGCAAAAGCCCATATCAATGATGTTACGTTGCACAATGCGTACCCTAACACTTGATGGGCCTGCATTCAAATCCACAGCTATTTGAGAAAATGTTGAGCGTTTAGTTCGTATAACGATTATTTTGAGGTGTTGATGATCCCGTTCTATCAAAGACTTTTTACAAGCCACACCGCTGTCTGAGATTTGAAGTTTTACCAGAAACCTGGTATTCGCGGTACGCCCTAGAAATGGTCGGGCACGAAAATGCAAGTTTCATATCTACTTCGAAAATGCCGTGCTCCATCTCTCTTACACTGTCAAATAGTCACCGTTAAAAATCACTTAAATCTTCATAATTTGCCATTATAACAGAAAAAATCGTTATAATAGCCTTCTCAGACACCTGTTGTCTTCTGTACGCACTGTCGACCGCGTTACGTTACGCTGATTGGCTGAACACCTCCGTTATTTGCACACGACCTGCTTGCTATACCGGGTTTTTTGGCTCTTCAGTGTATAAGAAACGAGACGAAGAAAATATTGGTATACAAATAAGTCCTCTAGATTTTAGCCACAAATAGAAAGTTCGAGTCTAGATACTTAAACAGATATTTAAGGATATTAGCAGATAATTAAAATTAATTTACGAGTCAAGAGATCAGATAATGATGAAAATGAATCTATCAAATGCCACGGCGAAATCAAATTTCTAAAAATGATGTGACGTTTCGCCAGGATGGATGAAAATGTACCGTTATGCTTGCTTGTACGCTGAAATGGTAATAAATGCGATAAAAGACACCATATAGAAAACAGAATTCAGAGATTTAAGTACCAAAGAGCTAGTAATTAATGATGTCTACGCCTAGAAAAATCCCTGTAATAATTCGTATGATCATACGGTTCTGTAATTTTTAATTTAGCAATAAAAAGTAGATCATTCGGAATAAATTGTGAGTCAAGAAAGAAGACAGTGATGAAACAAAATCTACCAAATTTCACAATGGGAACTAATTACTGTAGAATAATATGAGGGTGCAGTAAGAATGTGACAACATGATTTTAGTGTTCTATTATGGCTTTAAGAATCAGTATATTGAGATAGAAATAAATAAGGATAAAGTAGAATTAACTATCAAAAAGAGAGAGAGAACTGAAAGTGCCTGAATTTGGGGAGCTACTTTGAAGATTCGCCTTGATTATGTTGCGTTTATAATGGTTAATCGTAAAAGTATGGTATAGATTATTGCGAATAAAGTACATGGGAGACGAACTTCGCAAGCAGTTTTTTCTTTTGTAATATTGTAAATAAAACCCAATCTTATGGCTCGTTTAAAGTTATATGCGAAATCTTATTGAAATGCAAAAGCGGGGCTGAAGATAACAGAAAAGGATAGAGGCCCGAAGCCCTAACCGCTATTCTATCTCTGATACAGTTAAGAAGATCTAGTGTCGCCACATGTCAAAATTTATTTATAAAAAAAATTGTGTGTGTTTTTTAGGAAAGACACTTTTATAGAAAAACTTTAAAAGTATAACTATTAAATAAATACGAAATTTGATTTAAATTATTAGAACCGTTTCTGAGATACACGAAACGAATTTTTATATATAAAGATTGCTCGTTTAAAGTTGTAAGATTATGAGTAAAAAAGACTTGATAAAAATTAACAAAATTTAACAAGTCCATTTACAAGAACAGGTACATTTCCTAAAGATATTCCCACTTTACTGTGCAATCAAGAACATGTATGACAAAAGAAAGAGTTTTGCCATTTATTTTATTCCAGCAAAAATTACGTTCTGCGTCTAATACTTTTATTTATATCCTGACAATACATTTTAAAGCTAAGGCTAGCAAAAACTAAGTAGATTTTTAAGCAACAAAACAAAGTCAAATCTTCAATATTTCTTTTTTTAAGGATGCTGCTTCGGTAGAAGATTTAGCAACTGTGTTACTGGGTCAGACGTCTTTCAGATGCGGAGTGATCAGTCGGTGAATCAAGACAAATGTCTTTGTTTACATACTCTTACTGTGGTCGCATGCTTATTTTAGGAACCAAAACACCGCCTCAATTTTCTCCAACAACTGAATGATCCCGTGCTTTATTTTTGAATAAGAATTGGAAATAGATTATGTTTGAATCAACGAAATAGAAAAATAAACTTTGTCTCAGGTAAAATGTGCTTGCTAAGAAAAATTGGATTAAAATAATTTTATGAATAAATATATATTTTTAATTCGTTACCCATACATGACTTCTGAAAGTTACCAAAATTTTTCCCTTATTGATATTTGAATTCGTAATTATGTTGTCCAATCTGCCAAATAATTAAAAAAAGGCAAGTTTTACATCACCTTCTTAATTAAAAAAAACTATGTAATGGAATGATATTTGATTAGAAATATTTATCTATTTTGATCCAGATAACACATAAATTTATCTATTGAATAGTTTCAATCATTGAACTAGCAAAACTATGCAAGTAAATTCAATCACCACACATTTGTAAAGCCTGAAGATATATAAATAAATATGTGTATATATGAATAAATAAGAGTAAGATATATAAATAAATAATAGAGTAAAGACGCAAATAAATGATAAGGAATAAATACTCTTCAACGACATATTTGAAAACAAACCTTTAAATATTATTCAGAAATAAATATTTTAATAGAAATAAAATATCAACTTATAAAACAGAAAAAAGTAATTCAAGCAGAGACTAGACTTAACGACATTCCTTAAAAGATAAAATTACATTACATTTTTTTTTCTCCAAAGAAGCGCTATTTATTCCAGCAGAACAAAAAAACTTAAAACGACAAAGCATTTAAAATAGGAAAAATACTACATCCGAGACCATACTTACACACATATAAAGCCCACATCTCACCCGGAATTCTCTCCAGAAATTTCTTAGGTAAAACAACCAAAACTTATCTAAGGAGAATTAGCCTCGTGTTAGCACGATGAGGAGTATATTAACATTTGAACGGAAGAAAATCAGTGCCAGATCTATCCCCCCTAGCCATCTTCGGCAAGGGAATTTTTCATTAAGAATCCACCCAACTACAAATATCGCTTTTATTGGTTACTATCATAAATGAAGTACCGTTTCCCATTAATCTCAATCAAGAAGGTAGCTGAGTATCATCTGCCCGAGTAAAAAGGGGGAGGGGGTCCTGAGTGCCCCTGTTGGCTTATTATTCCAAGTCCCCGGACCTCCCCTCTCCCATTTCTTTCCTTAATTGATATAGTAGGATCATTAAGATGAGTTGATTCCGTCCCGGGTCATTACCTGCCCCTTTAAGTGAGCTAATACTCTAAAGAGATTGCTCGCCGTCTCGCCCCTGGACTACTGCACGTGACGTCATCGCATTGAGTCATGAACTTGTGGGAAAAACCTCCTTCGCAGCGAGGGGATGTTGACTTCCCCGAAAAATGCATGTGTGGAAAAATGCATGTGTGGTCTTGGAAGATTCAATTCTTGAAAATAGTTTTCAAATTGTATTATTCTTTCACGATTCGGAGGAAAAAATCAGAGTTGTCCTGGACGAAACGAATATTTCTTTAGTTGAAAAATTCGCCATTAATAATAATAGGGACAATCACAGAAGGATCGAGCATTGTAAATTTATATTATATAGATATAAATGTAAACAAATATACATGTACACATGTAAATGAATACACGTGTATATAGATATTATGTAGGGAAGCTTTTTTCCAAATTTTCTTTTCCATTGTAACTTTCTATTAAAGCGGGTTGTCATCATTCTACAGCACAAAGATTGGGAACTGTGAGCAAAGTGCTCGAATTTTTATTTTCGGATCACGCATGAGATTTTTGGATTTATAACATAGTATAACAAAGAAAATAGAGCACGCGTTTAAGACAGCCTTCTTTCAACCAATCGAAACTCAAGAGGATTTTCATGCAACTTTATTTTAATTTTCTATCTGCTAATTTTAAATTTCATTCAATTGTATTTTGGACAGTGTGCTTAATCCAGAAGATGCAGAAGAATATGATATCAATCGTAAGACTGTTGCTTTTTATCATGTGAGAACGTGGTGTTAATTTGGTTTGAGGTTTTTTAAAGCCTCAAAACACTTAAGAAGCAAATTGGCTATTTATTATTTTTGAAATATCAATTTTTCTGTTTATTAGAAAATAATGCAGAAGGTTGTCACATTTGGCAATTTATCACCAAAAAATCCTTTAAATGTAGAAATTCAATTTGTAATTCAACATTTTAAATCAATGGCAACGTTCCTACATTTCTTTTTTTTTTTGTTAAAATGTTTTTATCATATGAGAATATGATGTTGTATTTGTTTGAGGGTTTTGAAACCACAAAATAAAAGGGCAAAAAACGGGTGATTTGTTGCTTTTGAGGCATCAATTTTTCGCCTTTTAGGTTAGGAGAAGATGGTAAATAGGGTTGTCACATTTGGCGACTTGTCACCAACAATAAGTTACAATTTGGCACGAATATCCGCCATGTACCCGATTCTTGATATATCAATGCACGCGAATTTTGATAGTTACATGATTGTTTCAAATATGCTTAAATTTTTAATGACTTCAATCAATCAAGTAAAACAATGCTTTAAAATTAATAATGTTCTCACATGATAACAGGAAATTTGAGATAGCAATTATCTTGTCTTTGTTTTTGTTTTTTTGTTTAATTTTCTTTTGGAATTAAATAAAAGTAAATGTTTTCGATAATTTTTCTTCCATTTCGTACTCACATTTGTGGTTAAATAATAAAAATCGTAAAACTGTAAGGTTAAAATAAATAAACATGCATGGATATTCTTTCTATTTATTTACAAAAAATATAATTACATCATATTTTCAACTCTTATTTTTTTAAAGTTTTCCTTCACTGAATATTTGTTAGATCTGAAGAGAGGAACGGCAATTTTGCACAAATAATTTGTTTATGGAAAATTGTTTATGGAAAAATGATGATGCAAGCAATATAGTTGTAATAGGGAATAACCTTTACAATTCATCCATGTTAATTGTTATTTTATAAAATCTACTGATAATAACAATTGACTAAGGTTAATCAAAGGACATTGAAAAAATTGAATGCGATAATTTACTAAAATCATTTTTGTATAGTTCTGATTACACATTTTAAATAACAATCAAACAAAAATAATATGTTTTAACTTTTAGAATCTTCAAAAAAAGTTAATATAAACGTAAATAAAGGAATTTCATACGTGAATTTTTTTTTGTTTCAACTTATATAATTTCAATTATATTTATCTTAGGGCTATTAATTTTAATTTAAAATTATCTATAAAAATTAAAGGCATGATGCTTTCTTGAATCAAAAGATATGCTATCTACATTCAAAATTGCATTCAAAAATAATACAATCATCAATTTTAAGTAATAAAAGTCATGAAAGTTTTAAAATTTTATTAAAATTTAATTATTTTAAATTCACATCACTAAAGATTAACACTAGATTAAATATTAAATTCAAAAGCTTTTTTTGAAAAATAATTTTTATTGTTTTAATAACGCCTGATAATAATATCTTTTTTAAATATTTACTCTCTGTGTCAGCATAAAATATGATTTTTGAAATTAGATTTTCAGGCTGGCTCTCGTATTTATCATTTTGACGACTATTTTATTCTTTAGAGAAAGAGAGAGGAGTTTCGACGTCTATTTCAAAAATGCTCAATGGGGGTGTCTGGGCCACCTCGCAGGTGCAATATGGGAAATCTGTGATGAATAGCATCAACTGGAGAAGAGGGATAGAGGATTTAGAACAAGAAATCGTTTCCCCACATATTCAAATTAAGTCGCGGATTAATAAACCATAAAAATTGGAGAGAGGGGGAGAAGAAAGAAAGGGGGTGAGAGGCGAAAACTTCATCATTTTGAGCGGCGTTTAAGAAAAATCTCTCTTTTTTTCCCCCTCATATATTTCGGAATCATAAACCGAGGTAATTTATTACGCGTTTAAAGTCCCGACCACCCCCTCAGCCCACTCCTCCACCCTTGCATTGAACTCTCCCTTCAAAATTAAAACACATCAAGGAAGTATAACGGATATTACGGGAATGGAAAATAAATAAAAATCCATTTAATAAAAACACAGGAGGTAAAAAAAATATAGTTTGCAGCTGCGCCCCGTTTTGGGGTAAAAAAGTATGCGACCGATTTTCTACCAAGTGCGGGATGGATAATTTTTGTTTTAATAAAAGCAAATTAATAAGTAAATAAAAAGAAAAAAAAGTAGTGGTACTTCGAGTTATAAACTACTTGGAGGCCATTTAACGAGAGGGCCATATGCGGTTCTTAAAAGTGAGGTATATCGTCTCAACCCAAACTTATTTTTACACCGCTGAAAGTATGCGTGCTTTATTAAATACATTCCTTCTTCCAGAGGAGCTTTCTAGAGAGGGGTTATGCGCCTTACTTTACATTTTTTGTCATTTATGGTTTTCCGAGGGTTTTATTTTTATTACTCGGGGTAGTCGGGTTTTATGTACTTATTTATTTATTTTTAACTTCCGAAAAGTTCGATTTCGAAGAAGTATTTTGGCTCTGTTGTAGATGTTATATGCAGTTTTATGGCAGTATTTCGCGATTTTTCAACCGCTTTTTCGGTAGTAGGAGGTTGAAGGATGCAAGAAGGAGAGGAGGGGAGGTCGCATGCGAAAGGCCTGCATTTTCGAATAGTTTTATATGTATGACATTTTATTTTCGATCTATAACGCGGAGAATTCCGGGATAGAAAAATGCTTTATGTGTCCATTCCTGTTTTAGCTGTGTGCGTCTAAGAATATTGGAAATGCCACAGGCTTTGCTGGAGGTATATTTTGAATGGTTGTTTATAAAAATGTTAAAATTTATGCGGCGATGTGGTTATAAAGAGGTAAAGAAAAAAATGTTTTTGTAATAATTGCTAAATTTTTAAGAATAATTAGAAATCAGTTATAAATAATTTCAACAAAATTTGAAGAATTTTATAACAAAAATTTTTAATTTCACCTTTTTCAGTAATACATATTTTCGTTAGAATTTATATGTTCACTAAATATATATGTGTTTTTGGTTACATAATCGTAACTTTGACATTATGTATTTATTTCTTTACTGTAAATCATAATGAAGCACAAACTTCACCGATATTTAATTTACAGAAGCCGTCTATAGAAACCTTTATGAGTCTATTCAACATGGGTTAACAGCTTTTTGTGAATTTATATAAAATATAACGCTAACCTAATTTTTTAAATTAAATTTAACTCCGAAAGAAATTTAGTCTAAAGAAATAATATTATAATAATTTATAAATGTTTTTTAGTTGAATCAAAATTATATACACCCCTTTTAATTTATTTAAATGTTGATTTTTTGAAAAAATTTATTTTTATAATCGTGGCACAATGGAAATTTAAAAAGGGGCTTTGTTTGAGTTTGTCTGTACTCCATTCTTTTAGAATAGATAGGTAAAAAAAATGTTTTCAGTTTTCCCATAGGATTGGTATGAAACAAAAAGAACATTTTAGAATTGCGGCATTTGGGACATAAACTATGCATTTGAAAATATTAGCTTAAAATTTCTGACATACAAAATGAGATTCTTGGTGAATCTTCTGTTCTACATAAGTGAGTCCTATCAGAAAGATATTGTATTGATCAGAGTGATAAAAGTTATAATAAATTATGAACTCATGCAGATGAACGAATGTGTCAAAAATTATTCAGTATTTTTAGTTATAGGTTAATTTATATCGTTTGCTTGGTATTTGACAATTTTATTTCTTAGCTGACAAATAATAAGAAGCCCAAAAGTTGCTTTTCATTTTTTTAAAAAAAATTCGAGGGTATTTTTTATTAGTTTTTAATGAAAATTGCAATATTAAATATGGATATTTTAATGCCATATTTTAGTCTCTTGTTATTTTTTTGTTATAATATTTCAAAATAACAAAATTTCAAATCGTTATTGTGCAACATTTTATTTACAAGTAGCATTAACAATGTTCTTAATAAGTACACTTATCAACTACATAATATCATTTTATTGGGGCGTTAAATACTCATTACATGCATATTCTTCCATAAATTCTTCCCAATTATTTTTTGTAAGTCAAAAGTTTTATAACAGATGTTATTCAATTCTATTTTAAATAAAAATTGAAATACGATATAATATTAAATATTTAAACTTATTTGTGTTTTATATATTATTAAAATACAATAAATAAATTTTAATCAGGCTTAGTGTGCTTTATGAAATAACTGTTTCTGTAGCTGTTACTTTTTTTTGTATAAACTATATAAAGGGCAAATCATTATTTTTGGGATTTTAAATCAATAATATTACAAAAGATTTGATCAAACTATTTTTTTAAATGGCATAAAAATAGTTATTACAGTTAATTGTGCCATCAAAAATTAGATACTGACAATTATATTCAAAACATCTGTTAGTATTCCAAAATAAAGAGGCAGTTCAAATAGAAATGCACAATTAACCCATTATCATTATCCAAATAATAAATTGGTACCATTAAATATTCATAATGCATCAATCTACTGGTACACTATTCTGTTACATGATTATCTGACAGCGACACAGACCGAAACAAAAACATAAGCTGTTCGAAAATGAAGATTAATTATTTTCGGAAGAGCGTTTAAAATGCTATTTTATGTAAATCTCTATTAAAGATGAATTACAATGACTTGTGCACTTTTAAAAAGGAACACATATTTTCTTTAATGTTTTTCTTTCTGAATATATAATACCCATTTATATCTCCATTCTCATTTATTTAGATTATTTAACTATTTTGAATATTTTTCAAAATTCCATCATTTAAAGTTAGTATTGTGCTAAAATTTTTCGGCATTTAAAATTCCCCAGATTATTTTGAAAACAAAGCGATATTGATGGAAATTTTATGTATTATTTGCTAAACAAAAACGTTATCTACCAAATAATTTGAAACATATCTTAACTTTCTCATATATAAAGTATTCAAAAATAAATTATGGCAGTCGTCAAAAGTTCTATATCTGAAATTTAACGATAGAAGTTCTTCTTCTTTTAAACGATTTCTTTCCTTTCCTTTCTTTCTTTTTAAATTATGTATAGGTGCTCGTTTAGTGTACAGTATAGAATCTGTATATTGGAGTAAAAAGCTTTCAGTTTGTTGCATGATTTTCGTGTCCCTAAAATATACAAAAATATTGAAGGTTCTAGTTATCTTCACTTCAATGATGGGTAACTTAAAAATCCTCACTTCAATTATGGGTAAATTCAACGTAATGAGGGCTATTATACATTCACAACAGTACCATGCTCAGTTCCAGGACCCTTCAGATTAACTATAACGGTAAAGAAGGGATGGGGATGTGTTTCTTAGGGGTTTGTGTTGTGTATCTGTATGTCCATGCGAATGTGAATAAATGCATTTGCATAGCAACATATGGAGCGTTGCCCTTATTAAGAAATTTTACATCTTTATTAAATTTTATACCATGTCTAATCATAAGAAAGCAACCACACAAGGAACTTAAAAAAGTTTTGATATTCAAATATTATAAGCGGGTTATTTACAGAACGTGATATTTGTGAAGTTAAAAATTTTAAATAACGAAGTATTTACTTTACAGATGACGAAAAATATCATTTTTTGGGTTCTTAATTGCGATTATATCCGTCGATTAATATCATTACGACAATGAATTAAATCTAATCAAAACATGTATATGTTATTGTTAAAAATCCACTTAAATTACCTTAGAGTATTTAATCTTTCTTTATAAAGAGTATTTGTAACATTTTTTAAATTTTATTTTGAGATTGTATTACATGCATTTTGATATAATATGGTATCAAACTTTTAAGCAATTGTCTAACTTCAATGTAATATTATGACAGTTTCAAAAATTCATTATATTTTAAGATTATAAAAGAAAATAATATCCAACTATACAAATTTGTTATTTTTGTCCGCATAGCGACAATGCACCTTATAAAAATTATTATAATTGTTATTTGAAACCGAACGTGGCTAAGGATAAGAATCAATTTGATGAATAAATTCGTTATATTTTGAATTTTAAACGATTTATCGTATAGTAGTTTTGAAACTTAATATCAAAAAATATTTAAATTAGGTAATGACAAAACATTTGAGTTACTACGTACTATTCATTAAACTTTGATACAATGCTATCAGAATATCAACATTTTATTGTGTTATAAAAAAATATTACATTTAAATTGCCGATTCTAATTGTTTTTCTTTTTTGGATAGTTTTTTTTTCTAATTCTGAAATATATTCAAGGAGGACCCTATCTAACTTTAAAAATATAATAAATAAAATGATTTTTAAGAATTAAAATAATTAAAAAATATAATCAGAAAAGCAGAAAAAAATATAAAGCAGTCTAACTGGGTTATTAAATACTAAAATGACAAAAACTTTAAGGTAAGTAAATGCGAAAACTTTTAACCTAGTGTTTTGGTCTTTTTAGAGGATTTTTTAAGGTTACTGATAAGGACGTCAGCTTTCATAACACGTGAATTCAATCAATGCACGTGAGAACTTATGTGGAAATTAGCATTTAATAAAAATCTAGAAAAATCTCCTTGTTTTTTCGAAAAAAAGTACAATCAACTTTGAAAGCACGTGTGCTTTATTTTTAGAATAATTTAAGTAACATCGCAGCTTGTTATGCAGAACTGTCTGTTATAATAACCTTGAATTTTACTCAGATAAGACTAGTTACCGTTTCAGCATTTAAACTCTAAAAATAGATTAATTCTTGGATGAGCAATAAAAAAAATACAGTTTATTTTTTAATATTACGAGGGGAAAAAAGACATGTTTAATATATTTTTAAAATCCGTCCGATTTCTCCATCTTATCGGTATATTCCAGACTCTATTTTTTTTCGTTTGATTTAGAATGAATTTCTTAAATCGCATAAAAAATGACTTTAATTCTTAATAATAGCGTTGAACTAATTATTATCTTAATAAATACCATTTTAAAAGTACCTTTACTAAATGACAGTTAATAGCATTCGAAATCTTAATAGAAACACAGGATTAAGTGGCTATGTATGCATATTATTATGCAAACTATTTCCTACAAAATAACTGAATAGAATTTTTAAAAAACTTAAAAACTTAATAAATAATCAATCAGAAATAAACCAAATTTTTGCAGTTTTCGCAAAGTAACGTTCGATCGAACAAGAAATCGTTTTCAAACATCCTTCATCTTTTTATCTTTTTTTTAATTATACCAATTTTATTTCCATGCTATTTTGTCTTTACTTTTCGTTAGCTAGTAAAGATTAGTAGCGGCTGTCTATTCGCTAATCTGTACTTTCGCTTGCATGTAAACGCAATAACTAAAAAAAGCGATGACTTGACTTTAATATGTTCTTTTTAGATTGCGTCTGAAGTTTTCGGTCAAATTTGTTGGCTGGTTAATGGGATCAAAATACGTATTTTTTATGGTTTTTGTAAAGACGCTAGATTTAGATCAAAGATCTATATTTCTTAACTGTCTTTCCGTCTTTCACCAATGCCACGCAAAGTATTCATGGTTTTGCAAATGTCTACAATTTTATGCAAAGTAAAGAGTACGAGGGCTGTCTAAAAAACATCCGATCTTCAATTCCCTTGCACAGGTAATGATGCTAGTTTAGTTTAGTTATATTAACATTCTGTTGTAAAGAAACACTACAAATATTTTGGGATGGACCTAGTAATTTTGAATCGCAGTCAGATGACGAGGATGGCAACTGAGCTGGAAACCCTTCTCTACACCACACCAGCGGGAGGACGTTTGGACTTAGCAGATTTAACAGGTAACAGACCCTATTACACAATGGTTCTTCGGTGAATCGGGTCTTGAACCTAAAACCCAACGACTCAATAGCCGAGACCTTACCACTAGGTCACCTTGACCTGGCAATGATGCTAGAGCGACGCCACAGTGGAAGAAAACAACTCAATGCTCCTTTGCTTTTTTTTCTCCGCATTCTAGTGTGTCAGGTCACTGCCTACTAGCCATTGAGTAAGTTGATATTACATGTATTCTTTGGAATTTTGTTTTCTCTCCAGATATGTTTTTTGACGAAACACGGAATTCCAGTCGTCTCCCGACCTCCCTACTCTCCCGATGTGGCTCCTTGAGACTTCATGTTATTATAAAATTTAGGATGCCTCTGAAAGAATTCTATTTTTAAAAGAATGAATGCAGAACGCGACAGAGCATATGAACACCGTTCCAAAAGATACCTACTTGGAGTATTTTCGACATTTGAAGGTTTGCGAATTGAAGGTGTGAATGCGTAAAAGGCCTACTTTAAAGGGTCGTAGGGTCATAATTTTGTAACGTAACCCATATGCATAAGCGATATTTTTTTCTTGACCAAAGGTGAGAAACTTTTCAGACATTCCTCATATAAGACATTTATTTTGGAGTATGAAGTAGGTGAGAAAGTTTTAGAGAGATCACTTGCATTGATTTAAATTAGAGATAACACAATTTAATCAGATCGGAGTAGAAAATGAAATCTTTATGATTTTTCTTCAAAAGTTCGCCTTATATTTTTAAGATAGATGAGCCTGTGTAGAAAAAGGCGATCCAGACTAAAAGTAACATCAATGTGTGCTTCTTAACATAGATCTTTATTTCTTCAAATCCAATGTACGGAACTTGTTAACCTGATGTCAAAATATTGCTAAACAAAGTTTATGGTTCAAATAATGAAGATTTTGAAACTTGTAAGAAAGTGCCGGTTTACTAAGAACGAGATGAAATACTTATTTTAAACATTAAGACATGCATTATGGAGTTGACCATTACACATTGTATATTAAACTTAAATTACCTTTCCTTTTCCCCCACTTATATTCTAGATTAAAATTTACGCTGACAGAAAGCTACTTAAAAAAATAATCTTATATTTTTTATCCTCCCGTTGGTTTAATAACAGTATCAACAATAACACTAAATGAGGGCAGCGACACACAAATTCGAACATCAGCTTACTCCTGGAGAACCAAAGAAATACTTCAAAATTTTTGGCATTAAATCCCGAAAAAAAGGTACTGTTAAACGATTCGCTTTGAATAATTCCCACGGCAGAGCCTCGACGGTATATTTCTCGAGCGGTGAAATTTTATCAGGTTGTCAGGCAGATGTTAAAGAGCGGTCGTTATCGGGCGCGGCGGCCTTGGACCCAAATGCGTTGATTTAATCTGGCACGTCTCCTCGTGCCAATAAACTCTTCGGGAGCTATTTAGAGCCTTTGTCAAACAAAGATAGGACTTTTATTTTTAATTATTATTATGCCCCTCTGGACGGAAGCCTGCTATGACTCATGGCTGTCTGGAGGGGG
>JAOUZG010009955.1:348618-384849 GCA_026289955.1 Argiope argentata | reverse complement strand
TATAATGAAAAATGCATTCAAATAATTTGTTGAGAATAAATAGCAGAGTCGTGGTCGAAATCATGGAGAAAACAGGTTGATTTTTTAGTTCTTTTTATTCCATCACGGGAGCAGGCATCATTTACAAGCGAAGGCGACGTGCATAACACGGAATTCACGAAAGCTAAGTGTACAAAAGGGGACGGGGAATCATTATCCCTGGTCTTAAATACCGAGACTTGGATAAGGATAAATATTTTTTATAATAGAGCTTATAAACGTGGATTTCAGTGGGGATTTCCAATTCTCACATATAAGAGGTAAGGGAAACACAGGGATCTTTTTAAAAGTATTTTGCTTAGATCAGCAATTTTCATCTCTCCCACGGAGTGTGAGAAAGTAACAGGAGTATAGCTGTTTCAGCAGTTTTACACAGCTTCTCTTGAATTAATTAACTAGAGCGAGTGAAATGGATCATGAAATAAGAGAATATTTTAGAATGATATTACTATGGGCTAAATTAAGATAGGGCTTTGGAAATTAATTAGGATTAAAATTAAGAGTTTAAAAATATCATTATATATATATATATATATATATATATATATATATATATATATATATATATATATATATAGAGAGAGAGAGAGAGAGAGAGAGAGAGAGAGAGAGAGAGACCTTTAAATAGAGCACAAAGAATTCCCTCACCCTTCCCTCCAAATAAACAACATACCTCCATGAAAAGAAAATATTCTTAAAACAATAAGAAAAAGATGTGAAAGAAACATTTCGTGAAAAGAGCTTTACTTGAAATTTTTTAATGAAATTCATCAAATGCAGATGATAAATTATAACTGTAATCCTTTTATATACTGAAGAAGCACAAAGTAGATACCAGCGCAATGTATGTTTCCACACTTATCTTAGAGTTAGAAATACATTTTAAACTAAATCAAATCACTTATATCATAATGCATGCTATATCGCTTTATTTTCCTTTTTAAATATTATTGTTATTCTATTTTAAATAATTATGTTAATCTATTACGACACTTCATAATAAAAATTTGGCTTCACTTCACGAATTCATTTTAAAATAGGCCCACTAGTTTATCAATTACACTGCTGCAATTCCATTACACTGTAATTCGATCTTCAACTTTTTATTTAAAATTATGGGAAAAATCAGATTTCGGAGAATTCAACTCCAACAATTAAAGAGTACAAAGCAAAACAAACTTCTAACACAGAAAAAAAAATTGAATGAAAAAGAACATTTAGAATAGAGATTGAAACCTTTAACTGTGTAAGATTCCTAGAGGTCAACTTGCACGTGTAGCTACCCAGAAATTAACTCATTTTTTTGTTCTTTTTTTTAGGGGGTATTCTAACACTGAGAAATTAATTCTTCACAAGAAACGAAACAAAATTGTTTTCTCAACCGTCTATTAAACCATTTTCCAGGAATATTATTTTCACTGAAATAATAGAGAAAACTTAGTATCTAGTAAGGGCAAAAAAAGAAAGAAAGCATGATATAAACTAAATACAAAATGGCTTCCTTGGAGGTCGGAAGCTTTTGCCTTTTATTTAGCAGGTGAACATACATAAAGACGGCAAGCACTGTTTGTTTAATTTTCTTTTTCGGAGTCTCTGACCTTTTCGTTTCCAACCCACGCGAGAAAAAGGCTCCCGATTCCCAGTTGCTAAAACGATGCTATTGTGTGGCAGCGACTCAATTCACACGCTACAAACGCCGCGTGAAAAAGCACAGCGAAGAAATAAATTTAAAATTAAACACGGAACCGATTAAAATTGGAAATTTTGGGTTGTGTTATAGAATCTTTTGAATAATCTAATGCTGGCCACAGTGAATGCGATGCAAATTATATGATCCAGGCGTTGGCTGAATTTGAAATAGTGGTTTGGCATCAGTACATCTCAATAAACAGAGTTTAGAAACTTTATTTTTTTCTTTTTTGTAAAAGAATTATTTTTTGTCTGCCGTAGTTTATTGCTAAGTTTTGTGTTTCTTTTTCTAAGTTTGAGGTCTTTGTTTTAGAATACTATTTAGAGATGTATTATATAAATTATGTCATGCTACAGGATAATTATTAAAAGATAGCAAAAAAATTATGGGAAGATCGAATTTCTGATATGAGATATTGTTATATAATATGATTTAGTCTATATAATACGCTCTTATATTAAGTTGCTCTTAATTGTATAGAAAAGATAAATAACAAATTAAAGTATTGCATTAAATATTGTCACAAAAAGCGTATGTATAGATGTAAATAAAGTCCTTTAAAATAATATCAAACATTATTACAAGACATGTCAAAAATATTATTAAAAGCCTATAAATGTTAAAGAAAAAATTCAAAGGAAACAAAATTTAGAATAACTGAAAACTTTTAAAAATGGTCTAAAACAACATTGCACCAAAAATTAGATAAATAAGTAAACCTTAAAAAAATTTTAAGTCAACTCCTACTTAGGTCAGCAAATAAAATTTTTATTTTCGTTTCTTTTTTATTAAATAATTACAATTGATATAAATAATTTATCAAAAGATTACTAATTTTTGCTAGAACTTAAATCGCATTCTTCACATTCACGTGAAAAATACTAAAATACTTGTATTTTACAGATTGAGCTAGTGCCTCTTGATTTCAATTTTCATTACAAATTACTAAAACTGTTTTTAAAGTATTAAAAATTAATTAAATTTAATTAATGAATTGATGTTTGAAGAAACTGTATTAAAATCGACATGTGTCGATATGTCATCCAATACGGTTTTAAAAAACATATTTGAACTTGATTTCAAATATATTTTATAGTTCTGAGTTTAATGATTTCAATGTCTGCTTATAATATCTATTCTATAGAAGAAAAAAGTTATTCTTTATAGTATTTTCTATAGTGTAGTTTATGTAATTATATTATAAATGTTAAATTAATGTTATTATAAAATACTGAATATTTTTTAATTTAAAAAAATGATCATCGATCACGTAAATATGCTATGCATTTAAGTACTTGGAGAAACAATTTACACAAATAAAGATAAACTGATTGTTTATTTATTACGATAACAATTTATATCATAAAAACAAAAATTTTAAAGTATTTCAAATTATATTTATTTTAACGATATAAAACAAATTTTCATTTTGCAATGAGAAAGAGGGTTATAGTGAAAATATATAATTTCTTTATTTTTACTTTGTTTTTCTTAAATATAGGAAAGTTTCATATGGTTTTTAATCGGAATAATCAGAGCTATCACTAATATTAATCCGCATAATAGCTATCAATATGACTAGTTTCCAATAGAATATTTCCTGCTGTAAAATTTAAAAAATACGAGTAATTTACATAGACCCACAAGAAGTAAAAAATATACACATTATTTTATAAAAATGAACCAAAGGAACTGCCAGAAAAGTAATAAGTAGTTCGCGTTATAATAATAACTACTATTAGTTTAAATTAGATAATTACGTTGGGAGTCATATCACAAAAAAGTGACAATCTTGGAACTTGTAGATATATATGAACAAATATTTCCTTGAAATACTAATACTCAGTGATGGGTTCTTGATAATACAACTGCCTAGAGTTGAGGGATTGAGGTTGATAAAAAGTATTGCTCATAACATGTCCTTCTTTATGCTATTTTCTCTGTATAACGTGGTTTGTATAGTTATATATAATTATAAGTTATATGAATGTTATTATAAAACGTTATTATTTTTTTGATTGTAAATAAATGCGAGCTCATAGAATTTGTAAAAAATTCAAATTCTATGAATTATATAATATTCTAATAGTCAAATACATTCGTTAACACTTATTCAAATATAATCATTAAGCTGCCTATCTGTTTTATTAAGTTAACTTGCCTATAACACTATTTTTAAGCATTGAGCATTTATTTAAATATTAAGGTATACAATTGTGGGCTATCATAAGTCATTATAGAAAAACATATAAGTTTTTTTTGAAAAATTTAAAATAAAAAGTAACTTAAAATAAATTATTAAAATATTGATGAAGTTTGAAATATGTAGCTAAAGTTATAAACTTATTATAAAGTGTCCTCATAACGTGCAATTAAAGGATTGTAAAATGCTCAAATACGACTTTCAACATATCAGATCCTCCTATCATGTAACTTTGGTAAATGCACCTTAGAATTTTAAGAATGGTGAAAAATGTGTTTCGAATTTATCGAATCTGTAAATAAATAAACAACATATCGGTTATATCAGCTGTCTTCGAAATCACATAATGTTTAAGTAAAATTAACCTTCTTTTGGCGATTACAGTTAGTTATACAAACCTTTGGGTACACCTGCACTTAACGCTTCAGACGAAAAGCTGATTGTTTTTGAATAATGTCATAAAACTCTTAAATTAGACTCTGCTGTTCTTTTTTCTTTGTTTCTTTCAAGGGAAACAATTTGAAAGTAAACAAAGGAAAACCATTTACCTTTTCTTTTCTGTTTATTTTTCACATCGGTTGATTCTCACGAACGGAAGCAAATTCCTCGGATTTATCAGTCAACAGATTATCAGCTGTAAAGAGAGAAAACAAAATGTTAAGAATGTAGCAGATCCAGAGACGCTGTTCACGTGAAGCGATGTAAAGATAAAGCAGAACTGAAATTGTATTTGCAGATGCTTAAGAACTGGCTTTACTCTTTTCATAGTATTATGTAATAAGGAAGCTAAAAAATATATAGTTCTGTTGTGAAATAACTTACTAATGCTAAATATTTTTCAAACTACCAGAATTTTATGTTTGTATGGATTTATTTTAAATCTGTTTTGTAAAAAAATAGACTCGGACTTTTCATTTTTTGGTTACATTTCTTTTTTTTTATTAAAATGCTTTATTTTATGAAAGGTATCGATAATGGTATGGTATATTAAAAAAAATTACATTAAATTTTATTTAACACAGACTGTCAAATAGCATAAACCGTATTTATATAAGGAAAGAAAAGACATTAGACATAAAAAATATTTTACCAGATAATCTATTTTTACTTAATGTCTCTCTTTTCACCATTTGATTGGCCATGTCCTAAAAATGATGTCTAAATTTTGATTCCAGAAATACCAGAATATCATGAAAGATATGATAAGGTTTCTTTCCCAATATAACAGTGCTTTTCCAAATATTCCCAGATCAGTGATGGTTTGAATGCATTGCTTCACTCTCCGTATTCACCAGATGATACTCCTTCAGACTACTATTGGTTTCGTTTTACACAGGGTAAACAGAAGCTCAATTCTCAGGTAAATATCCAAAACTAACTGAGTCTAAACAATTAGACTCACTCCAATCGATGAACTCGTTTGTTACCCGAAAGATTGGAAAATGTTATAGTTTATGAGGAAATTTTTTTTGAATAAATAGATAGTTAACTTTTCTTATAACAACTTTTCTTACTTGTAAAGAGCGGAGTCCTGTTTTAATATACCGTAAAATGGAGCAATCTAGATTATTAAGATGTGATGACATCGATATATAATCGCTTTTCAATTTTAGAAATCGAAATTCTTTAGAAAAATAAAAAATAGAAATATTCGTTTCTTTAATTATTTACATAAAGCTCATTGAATCGTCTAACTTGACTATTTCATAACGTAAACGCACGATTTGTTTAACTTTTTTACGACAATATTACGTGCAAGTTTGACGACAAAACACTTATCGGCATTTTTGACTTTTTCAATGGAGTGAAAAATCAATAAAAGAAGAGATTTAATCGATAAAGAAATAAATGAGAGAATATAAACATCTTACTGCTGCATCAATGACCCAATTTTTTGAAGACTTCTTAGAACTATTACGATATAAAATTTCACTAATAATTCAGCTGGTAGAAAATAAGCAGTCATCGTAAATTTTGACGCATAATAAATGCAGAGGTAACAAAAGCAGCTTTAGAGCTCTTAAATATAAGTCAATCAACTTCTATACAATTAAACATCGCAATTTGTTCGACTATTTTTTTTAAATCTTTCAAAAACGCAAGATCACTGTAACTGTTTTTGAAGTATAAATCGATCTTATGGGGCCACCCTAAATCAAATTCTGATTGAAGACATCTTTTAACACTAAAAATTCTCTTTAAAACTATCGCAAGCAGCTGTGCTAAAAATACGAAAAGCAAACGAGAATAATGTTTATTGGATTATCGCAAACCTTGGAGCCGTTTGACGTCAGTCTCAAAGCGAAGTTTATGGCAAAAAAAAGTACTGCATCGAACAGTTAGGTATTGATGATATTAGTTTAATTCAATATAAAAGATTTTCGCTTCATTTACATAAAAAGAAAGTGGGAAATCACAATTTAAGTTGAGTTTGATTATTTCTATTTCAATGATAATGTTCCGAGGAAGGAAAAGAATATTATAACCTAAGCTTAAATTAAGTTGAAATAGTTCAGATTCTTTCATGGATTGTTTCTGATATTTTCAGCTTAAATAATTTTGATTTATAAGAAAAGATAAATATTCTATTTTCATATCCAAATTTTTGAGTGACATATCAATTAATTTCTATAAGTCCGATTTGAGAAAAGAAAATTTTATCGTCTTGATCAGATATATAAAACTAAACTGTGGGTAGAAATTTCAAGAACTAATGATGTTTGTACCAACAGAGTAAATTATTCTAAAGATGTTTTTCTTGAAAGGCAGAAGAAGAAAAATTTAATTTCATCGACAAATAATTATCTTATCGTTCATATATAGTATTCTTTCACATTATATATTATTTTGAAGAAGACTGAAAACAAATGTGCTTCAATGAATCAGTCTTTTTATAAGCTAATGAGACAAAATTGAACAAGAAAATGAGTCAGCTTATGAAAAATTGCTTCAACATTGATTAAATTGTTTTTACTCGACTGTAAACATTGATGCCTGTAAAAAATTGCTATAACATTGATTACATTGCTGTTGCTTTCCTGTAAGACATTGCTGTAACATTGATTACATTGCTGTTGCTTTCCTGTAAGACATTGCTGTAACATTGATTACATTGCTGATGATTACTTGTAAACAATGACGCCTGTAAAGCACTGCTTTTTTTTTCTCGGGATAGAATCCCAAAAAGGTGTGCCGAAAAATATTAAGATCATAAGTCTTTCCAACTCTTCGAAAGAGTCAACTCAAACGGATTTGTACTAAAACTGATAAAGGAGAGTTTTGTATAAAAAATATTTTATTTTTATCATAAAATAACTTAATTATTATTTTTCCTCCAAATTTTACAAATGATTATAGTATTTAATCAGGATTTGTAACACCGAATCATGATAAGGAAGTTGGGGTAAAGATCATCTTAGATAAAAATCTTTCACCTATCTTCATTTTAGATTTAAATTTTTTTTCTCTTAATTAGTCATCTACTATAACGTGAAACGAAAAAATAATTCATATCATTACAAATCGCATAAATATAAATAAAAAATTAAAATAATGGAAAATATTGTTGAAAAATAATAAAATACGAATCAAAATTTGAAAAACCAAATCAAATGTTTTTTTCAAATCAAAATTTTTAAGAATTATTTTTTAGTGAGTATCACCCATCAAAAAAGAAATCAAGCATCAATTTATTAACTAGCATAGTTAATAAATTGTACTATAGAGAAAAATATATATAATATAAATTATCTATGAAATATATGACATTATCATACATAATTTATAATACATTATACACAATGATATTTATCATTCCTGTAAATATTATTATTCTAAAAATAAATGCAAATATTGACAAATGATGGATAAAAATAAATAAATATCTAAATATTTTGTTCTTATTACTGACTCAGATTTTAAAATTTTTCAACTATCAATATTATCAGTTTATTTTCGATAAGTCAAAAATGTACAATACATTATACATATTATCGACACAATATTTCTGCAGTGGGTTTTGAATCAAATTAAATTGTTTATTACTTGTTGATTTATCGTTAAATCAACATGACAAAAAAATTAAGTGAATGAAGAAAAATATTTAAAAGCTTAGACACTCTAATCTTCATCAAAGGGACTCATGAAAAAGATCTCAGCTATAAATATTATCAACTTATACTTGGAAATTCTAAAATGTCGGCGTCCTGGCATAGGGGTAGCTCTTCTTCCCCGTGATCTGGGGATCCCGGGTTCGAGTCCCGTTTCGTGCATGTTTGTTCTTTCTGTGTTTTATCTGTAAGGCCTGTAAATGTGCCCCCTGTAAAAAGGGGCCGTTGAAGCGAAGGTAATGAGTGAGTAGCAAAAGTCGTACTCTAACCCTAGTTGGTGCTACTGCAAAACAAGAGACGCTGTTAGGCTTAAATCACTGATTACCTGAGAGAGCTTGTGCAACAACAATTTTAAATGCACGTATAAATCCCCAAAATTTTCCGCGTGCGGTTTTTGAATCAAATTTAATTGTGTATTACTTGTAGATTTGTTGTTAATGTAACATGACAAAAAATCAAAGCGAATGAAGCCAAACGATAGAGCTCTAATAAAAATTACAAATTTTTCTTATTATCACAGACGCTCATAAAGAATATTTCAGTTTATTAACTTAGTATTATCAAAATATCTCTGATAGCTCTAAATGTGCAAATCCACAAAATATTTCACATGCTGTTTTTTCAATCAAATTTAACTATTTATTACATGTAAATTTACTGTTAAAGCAACATGACAAAAAAATCAAAGCGAATGAAGCCAAACGATAGAGCTCTAATAAAAATTACACATTTTTCTTATCATTACAGACGCTCAAAGAATATTTCAGTTTATTAACTTAGTATTAACAAAATATCTCTGATAGCTCTAAATGTGCAAATAAATCCACAAAATATTTCACATGCTGTTTTTTTAAATCAAATTTAACTATTTATTACACGTAAATTTACTGTTCAAGTAACATGATAAAAAATCAAAGTGAATGAAACCGAATCTTTGTAATAAATAAATAAATAAAAAGCTAGATATTCTGTCCATCTCTACAGCCGTTCATTAAAGAAGTTTCAATCCACTGCACTTCCATTTGGAGTTCCTTTTCCTTTATCACCTCTTTCCTTGGTGAGATTCGCGTTTTAAACCTCGGCTGTCAAATATCAACTCATCAACCCCCTTTATAGGCACCCCGCGGGCTATGGGCGGCGCACCCCACTTGAAATTAAAAAAGACGAAAGGGGAAAAAATGAAATAAATAAATAAATAAGCCAACAAAATCGCAAGTACCCCATCTCCGAACGGAAATGAGATAGACTTCAAAATTCTGCATTCTCTTGCAAATAATGCTCTGACAGAGTTTAAGAGAAGGGGAAAGAGAGAGAGAAAAAAAATGCTACGAGTTCATTGAAGCGTTCAAACTTCTTAATACCTGTTCGTATATCCTTTTTTTCACGCTACGATACGTTAATAATAATACTTTTTTTTCTTATTATTATTTTCGTTATTTGTATGCTGTTTTTATTTGTCGCCGGTGCACGTTCAGTGAAAGGCAAAGTGGTGTGGTGCTTTGGAGAACTTTGAACTCGGGACGGACGGACGGATATGCAGACGACATGATTCGGGGAAAAATAGGGCGGACGAATATTCGCGGCGAAATTTATTAAAAGCATGACTTGAATTCATGTAGGGCGCGGCTGGAACCGCTGGTAGAGAATAAATCAACTTTGCACGTTCCGTTTCGGCATTTTGAGCGTCTCGCCCTCCGCGGTGTGTCATCCTGCAGTGGATGACCCTCTTCCGCCAAAGGAGAAGACACCATTCTAGTGTGCCATTGACTTTCTTCCATCCTGGCAGAAAAAGAAAAACCCTTGTTGGAATTTCCCTGATGCAGTATCCATCAAATTTTAACCTGCGGAACTGTCCAATAAAATTTCTCGATTTCCCGTTCAGCAAAGGCAGATTGAGATGTCAATAGCTGTGTGGTTGATCCTTTTCTATTGCATATGCTATTGTCATAGTGCTGCAATGCATTCTTATATGCTATGGCTTCATACGACAACTTTTGTTGAAGTGTCTCATCGCCACTAACCTTGGTACTGTGCTTCTGATTTTTTTAGATAGATTCCTATAGGTTTGTTTAGTTTAGTCATACTAACGTCCCCTTGTAAAGCAAGACTATTGCTTTTTTGGAACTGACATCATAATTTTGAACCACGGTCAGATAACGAGGATGATCCATGAGCTGGCACTCTTCCTCCTCTCCACTCTATGCCAAGACAGCGGGAAGACGTTTGGCCAAGGTGGATTCAATGTGAAACAAACCTCCTTGCGCGATGGTTCTTCGGTGGAATCGGGTCTTGAACTTGAAACCCTAAGGCAGTAGATTCTTATTGGGAGTTAACCTATACAATGTTTCTCATGTCAAGACTTTGAGAAAATTTCTTCAGTTCTTCATTGATCATGATCTCTAAAAACCCAAAATATCCATCTATCTAAAGTTTATATAGGTATAAAGCTTTGCCCACGTTATCCTGACAAGAGAATAACTATGGTAATTTTGTTTGGATCTTAACGCGTGAAATGCATTGTTACAAATGTAAAATTCCCGGATGATTTCGTAAATGGCCCATATAGCTGAAAGGGGGTAAAAATGGTGGTTGAATTTTTCACTTTTCTATAACTATCTTAATATAGAATGACAGATTAGATTTTTTTTATCAAATATTAAATAAAGCCCATTTAGAAGAAGTATGTTTATCCGGCTATTCTAATATAAGTTAACTTGATTACAGAACTAAGAGCTCTAGACGAACAAAATTTACTACACAGATTTAACATCCGAAAGGTAGACAAATTTCAAATACAGACAAAATAAAATGAAATTAATTTATCACTTCTTTAAATCAGTTTGAATAGTTCCCCCAAAACTTTCTTATAAATGCACATGAGCCATATTAACTGCATGATATTGGCGACTATAGTTAAGAAAGTGGCAGTTAGAATACTATTTCTGGCAATTAAACGTAAGAAAGCTGCTAATATACAAGTACCAATAAACCGAATGAGTAATTTTGTGCAACTTTTTCCGATCGATTACAACCAAAATGTGATATGAAATTACAACTGTTGTCACAAAAGCTCATACTAAATTTCGTATATTATAGTCGTCGGATGTTTGATTTATCGCGTTTACACAGACAGACATCCCTTACCGGATTTGGTTTCCAATTATTAAGTAAATAACTACACTTTAAAAGTTAATCCTGTATGTTAAATTTTATCCACTTAAATATTTACTTTTGGCATAAATCATTGTTACTTATACTCAGATAGCCAGGCAGATTTGTTTTGAATGGATTTCGTTGTAAATTAGATAAAATTCAGAAATTAAGTACATAGACTTATAGACTGAATAACTGAAAGTAGTTGGAAAGTAATATCTTTATTAAGTAGCATAAAAATTTAGGACAAACTATTTTTGTCAATTTTTTATTATTAAAAAAAAGATTGTCTATTATGAATTAATTTCCATCCTTTCGAAATTAACCATTGTTTTTCGTTAAATTATATTTATTACTTTATATCTTTCTTGTTATCTTGAATTTTTTTACAAACCACTGACAAAGAATGGAAACTCTATTACCGAATAACTAACAGAAGGCAAAATAGCAATAATAATAATAATTCCGACATCACGCTTTCAATTTTCGAAAAAATACCAGAGTTTCTCTGACTTGAAATACATCAAATTTAACACGTTTGCCTGTCAAATAAAATCTACGAGTATTTTTTCTTTTTATATTTGAAGGTAGACAGACACGTCATTGTCTGTAACTAGTCTTTTCTTTTCAAAAGAAAAAAGCCCTTTTTACGCAATTTTCAGTATTTTTTCTTCTAGTTAAGAGATAAACTGTCTGGTCTTAAAATTCTTTGAGGCACGTAGCAGTTGTCTAACACCTAGTATTTATTTCTTGAGTATTATTTTGAGAAAGGAAACTACACGTCATGCGTTTTGGGGAAAGAAAAAAAAACACTTCCAACTAGTAGTATGAAAATTCTGTAACTGTTTGGCTTTGATGGAACTCATAATACAGAGAAAATGTTCGCATATAATTGCTTATAAAATTTCATTCCTACCTTCTTTTTCGATCGGTTTATTACAGGAAGAAGCAGATATACTTCAAGAGCTTCAAATCCCTATTATGTAATATAGATTTACGGATTCGTTTGTTATAGATATGAATTTGACTAGGCACATGAAAGGACTACATTCTTGATTTCATTTTGTGTAAGTACGATTTTATTTTAGATATTAGCAAACACAATAGTTAATTACATAGAATTTTTTAAATTTTTTTTAGATTATTCGGCTTTTATATAGAATCTAAGTAAGGATTAATAATTCAGCTTGTGGTTCGACACATCTTTGAAGGTAATATTCTACGCCAAAACTTAAAGGTCAAATCTCAGTGAAAGGCGTATTGCAAAATACAAATTATTTATTCCATTTTGTATGATTAAGATTTTAGATCTTAGCAAACATAATAATTTCTTACATAGAATTTTATAATTTTTTTTGGTTATTAAGCTTTTATATAGAATCTAAGTAAGGATTAAGAATTCAGCTTGTGATTCGACTGATCTTTGAGAGGAATATTCTACGCTCAGAACCAGAACTTTACATCTCAGCGAAAGCCATACTACAAAATACAAATTTTTAATTTCATTTTGTATAATTATGATTTTAGAGCACAAGCACAGGGATAGTGCGTCGTTACCGTGTCCTTAGCGTCCTGGGTTCGAGTCCCGGTTTGGGCAGGGTTGTTTTTCATTTATTTTATCTGTGAGATGAGTGAATGTGTCCCCTGTAAAAAGGGTCTGTGCAAGTGAATGTGATGCGTGAGTAGTTCAGATGTATTTTCGACCCTAATAGGGGCTACTTAAAACAAGAGATGCACCTTCGACAAATCGCTGACTGCGTCTGCGAGCTTGTCCACAGCAAGTGCCATTCGAAACAACAACAACGATCTTGGCAAACATAATAGCTTATTACAGGAATTTTATACTTTTCTTAGATAATTCAGTTTTTACATAGAATTTAAGTAAGGATTGAAATTTCACTTTGTTCTGGACTATACATTCCGGACGAAATGTGAAATCTGAATTATCTTTTGTATCTTGCCATTGTATGATCTTCACGAGCATAATTGCTTGCCATATTGGTTTTTGCAAATTTTACACAGAATCCGAATAATAATAATAATAATAAATTATACAACTGGTTCTGGTCGAGAAACTCCCAGAAAGAATCATTCTTCAATTTAACAGAAAAAAAATTATTCTATGCTTAAGGCGAAATGTAACAAAAGAAGATTTCTCGGTATTTGAAATTCTGGGTGGCATATCTTCTCTGACATGCCGATCTTGAAAAATTATCAATAGTATACAAAACAACGTCTATCACAACAAAAGTGTTCGCTGAATTTTTCTAAATTAAAATATAAATCCAGCTTTAAAAAGCAGACTTATAGATTTAATGTAAACTGTTGTTAATTCTTTTTGAAACCATTCAGACTACAAGCCTACACAAAAAGTTGGGAACACACCGTAATCTCATGTTAAGTGCTCTTTCGCACAAAATTTGTATTCAGTATAATCATAGTTGAGTATGCCGACTTCCCTGAAAGCATACCGAAAAAAATTGCATGGACAGGCGAAATAGCATAGGCAGGACCTAAGTTTGAATCCTAAGGGACATGGTACAGCCCATACCGTAGAAGGTATGACAAGCCCATAGTACGAGATTGTTATTTCTGTACACATCAGGGCAGTAAAAATCAACAATTAAGATTAACGCAGAATATACCATTATACGAATAGAATTAATATAGAAAATAACTTTAAATTCAATGAGGAACTAGTTGTTTTCTGCAACTAACGAGGTCAGCCACCATGTTAATACACTAAATAACAACAGGGAATTAAGCAATATCAATCTATTTACATGAGCTGTATTTTGTCATACCAAATTAAAATACTAATTTAAACTGATATAATAATAATTCTAAATTCATTGCACAACAATTAAAGAGTAATCTGATTGATTAATTACCATGAAAAGTTACGAAATCGGTTTGCGAATAAAATATGCGAAGGCATTCCAGCGGTTATCAAGGTTTTATTTTCGACCCTCTTAAAAATATAGATTTTTCGGTCGTAATTAATCATCGAAATCGAAATTCGCGAAATCGATGCAACTATTTCTCAACTCTCGATGCAACTATTTCTCTCCCCATAGAGAATGTAAGGAAAAGTAGGGAATTAGAGGTTGAGTTCTAAAATGAGGGATCAAAGCAATCAAGTGATAATTGATGGCAGATCTAAAAGTCATGACCTTTCATATAAAACAAAAATTATAAGAAATCGGACCAGCAGTCAGGGCTGGAGAGAAGTGATTCTATGGTTTTCTAATTATTTTATATATAATTATTAATTAAATTTAAATCCTAATTAATTTCCTAATTTTAATATTAATTTAACGCATATTAACTTCACTCTAAAAAGGCCTCGTATTTCCTGATTCAATTCCACTTTTTGTTTCAACACGCTTTCTATAAAACTGCCAGTCTCAGAATTTTCTCACACTCCGAGCAAAGGGATAAAAATTCTTAATTTTTATCTCATTCTTTTAAAAATATTTAAATTTCCATTTCAAAAAGAAGGAAAAATTTCAGTATTTTTGGGAGTCTCTTTCACTTTTGTGTGTTGATGTATACTGACGAGGCATCGTTTATTCTTTGTACATAAATTATGCCAACCGGGATGGAGTAAACCGGAACTTATTTTCAAAAGTTTTTTCTACTTGACCCTAATATATTATATATACTGTCTTAATAAATTACATATTTTACGGTAATAAATGAGATTAATCCAGGGATTTTATATAATAACCAGTAATTATGTATAACCACCACCTAAATTTGATGGCGCTTATACATAATTACTAGTGATGGTTATGTATAATTACCGGTTTATTACTTTTACCGTTACATATATACATATATAAATGTATTAATTCATATTCAAGGATAACAAAGTATGATCATTGTAATTTTAGGAATAATACTGAAGAGAAAAGCAATCTTATAAAATGCACTCCATTCATAAGGAATGATGCATTCATCATTTTATTTTCATTAAATTTATTTTCACCTCCGGCTACAAACAAAAAATTGAAAAATGATTCAGATTCAAGCTTACGAAATGAAAATTTCATTCAAAATCAGATTTTCAAATTAAATTTTAAGAAGTAAAATTTGAGCGAAAGTTGCTTTCGGAAACAATAAGATGAATGTGCGAAATGTTCGATTGTTATTGACACGTTTATCAATAATCCAGCCTTCTACGAATCAACAATGGATGTGACGATACCTCTGGAGATTGATAAAATTAAACAATGAAATTCATCCAACTCAAACTGCATATTTCTTAGAATCTTTAAGCAAGAATAACATTGCTTCTAATTTCCCATTGTTCATTTGCAGAATTTCTTATAAGAGAGCAATCAGTATGATTTTGTTTACATCTTTTTTCTTTTTAGTTCGTAGACAGACAGCCCCGTTTCAATGAGGAATAAGCAACTGGGAAAAGATATCTTGGACATGAACTGAGTCATCGTCTGACAGCAGGTTAGAGAGTCAGTTGCCAATGGTAGGTAGAATTCTAGACGTGCTAATGTAGAATAAAACAACAGTGACTCGTCTAGACATTTACGATTTGCTTTTTGATATGAAGTCATTATATTGTTAAGGAGTGTCCATTACTAATGAAAACGAAGGTACTGTTACCCTCTGTCTGACGGAACTATTAAATATTTCAGGAATATATCTGACAATTACACTTATTTCGAATATAAATATGTATTTACTAAGCATAGGATTTCATTTCAGGAATTTAATCATTCATTTTAAAATTTTGAATAATTGAAATTTTTTTATAAAAATGAACAATAAAGTGATGGTTTAAAATTTAATAGATATGTGGGTCTTATCGCAATCTCGTACAATATTCATTTTTCAGAATGCAACCAGAGAGGAATTTTTAACTAGGCAATTACATATTGCCGTTGATTTGAAACTGCCTGAAAGTCGGTAGATTGAAAAAAAATAATAATAGTTTAACTCTTATCTAAATTAACTTATTTAAAACAAATATTTTATATTATAAAATATAAGGAATACATAGTATATATGTAGAATAATATTAGAACTACAACATATTAATAAAATCAATAAAAATAGCAGACTCCAGCTCATTAATTTTTACTACAATCTATCGAAAACACGTAAATAAAATAGGAAATTCCCAATCCCATAACCATTTTTCACATATACAAGACTTTATTCTTACATTAATAAGTCAATCAAGTTAAATAATCCTGATAGCAGCCCTGACACATTTACAAAAAATCCTGAATAAAAATAAAATAATCCTGACACATTTACACAAAAAAACAAAAGACAGTAAAACAAGTCAAACGGGATACTTTCAAACTCTATAAGGTGTTACAGACGGCTGTGGGTTATTAATTCACATATATATTATGAATTATATATACATTCAATATAACTACTCAATGATTATGAATATATATTATATATAAGAATATATGCTATGAGTATATATGAATATCTTACGAATTCAAATGTATTAAACATGAAAGGATGCCAAAATAAATTTTTTGAACTTAAACTTGAAAGCTGCCGGTCAGCAAGTCATTAAAAAAAAAGAATGAAAAAAAAACAGTGAACGAAAGAGAGAGAGAGGAAAACTTTAATTTTTACATTTTTAAGATTATATAATCATCATTAGCTTAAGCAGAGTTATTATTATTTTTATTGTAACAATAAAATACTTGTAGGGGACGTCCTTTAAAACTGCTAAATTTTTTCAAACTTATTGCCATTATTTTCAAATTTATTTTATTTTAAATCTCCTTTGCTTACATTTCGTTCTGAGATCTCATTAATAAAAATGTCTGGAACAAGAAATAAATAAATAAAAACTTTAAAAGAGTAAAAAATGAAGCAATGTTCAAGAGAAAATCATGTCGAAGCTGACGGCAAGTAGCACATGAAATCCCTACTCTCGCAACTGATTATTTGATTGGAAGACCAAAAACAACTTTTTTTCCCTCCCTAAAAATGGAGGCACTAGAGCTGCAATCGGACCAGTCCGACTTAGAAAGCGGCAATCTTATGATTCCTCCTGCTCCTTTTATCTTTTCTCGGTCTGAAGTTGATTTTCCTTCCTTCAGTTCTTACTCTTTGCACTTCGTTGGCCGATTGCGAATGGTTTCGATTCCTTCTCATAGGCAAAAACATATATAGTTTTTTGGATATCCTGCTTTTTTTAGTCACACTTCGATAGAAAGATATATATAAAAAAATTCTACAACGATATTTAGATGAAAATTTCTGAAAACAGGTATCAATTATTATTAATCATTATGTGAAAATATAACAATGAATGTTGAAGATCACTATAGAACATATTAACAGACAATTCAGTTTTTGGACGATCGTTATCGAGATGACCTCCCGATCATAATTTTTAATTACTGAAACTACAATGAATTTATACCTTCCTTAATCTAATATTAATACTTTTATGCTACTTATCATTAAAGTAACTTTTTCCAAAATTGAAACCTCTAGACCAAAATAGGGAGGGAGGGGATCAGGAATGTTTGAAAGCTGGGTATTCATTCAAATGTTGAGGGTTTTTCGACAGTGTTTCTCTCTTACAATATTTTTCCTTTGTGTACTCCATACGCGAATTAATTTTTTTTTATTTTATAAAAAACATTTCACATTAAAATGAATATATTTCCCTAGATATATTTAAATTGTTATTTATACAGTTCTTCCAACAAATCCTTTTAAAACTGGCATCAAACGAAGGCCACATTATTTTTTATAATCATCAGTTTTTCACCTGCTATGACTTACACCACTATCACTCATTCTTCAGGGGACATGAGCCAACTCTTTCTATCAATCCTCCCCTCCCCTGCCGTAGCCATCAGAATAAAGAATAAAAACCCTAAAGGCATTATTTTGTACCCTAAATCTCTAAATTACTTGTCACTCAAAAAGCTGCGAGGATGACGAAACACGAAAATAAAATAAAAAAAACATAGAAACATGGAAGGGGGAAAAACTTTTTTAAAAAAAGCGGTCTCTTCAAAGGGTGGAAAAAATCGGAAAAATTCCGTTCGCACACTGCCTGAGATAAAGATCTTCATTCTACGATGCTTAACTGCAGAAGGTATGCATTAAGTAATCTAAATGGAGCAAATTTCACTTCAGACGAAACGATGTCGATAGCTAGTCAAGATAAAAAGGAATTCCTACCACTCCAAAGAATGATATCGTTCTGGAGAAGTTGAAAAGATTCTATTCGATGGAGAAAAATTAAATGAGAAAAAAAAATCGTTTGGAGAAGGTAAAAGAGTTCGAGGGAAAAATAATAATGAAAAAGAGCGTCATTCTTTGAATAATCACAAATGAACTTTTCTAAACGATTGGGAATACTGACATTTGAATAAATGTTTGGCCAATGATCCTTTTTATTGAAGAGTGACAGATTTTATTTCTTTTTTTAAGTGAAAGAGGAATGCAAAGGATTGCGTGCGATGGAGAGATTGGTTCTTTATTTTGACTTGCGATGGAAGGATTTTGATTTTTCGTTTTTTTTTCTGATATATATATATATATTTAAAAAAATCTGATGCTTCCGCATTCGTTGCTTTGTCACTCAAAAATCGAGTGTTTTTCCGGGTAATTAAAGGCTGTTAATTGATGTTTTGATTGAGAAAAAACATGTAACATGTTTCCGATCTTATGTTTGTGAGGTTTAAAGGCTTTGCTCTTAAACTGAATAATATTTGGAAAAAAATGACAAATATAATTTTTTTATCAGCATAGTAATAATCAGCATTCTGAACTATGCAGCGGCTTGTCTCTGTTATCTGAATGATACTCTTGAAAAAAACTTGTATTTTATTAGCTTGAAAGAGAATCTTTTTAAAAATCATAGTTGACTGTAAGTTACTTGCTGACATATCATGTGTTACTCGGTATTAAAATACTTTTACTAGTAATATATTTAATGTAAAAATATCACAAAAAGAGCAACAAAAAAACCCTTTTTAACAAAGTATTATAATATTAAAATTACTTTAATCATGTTCGATTTTATTCAGAATATTAATATCAGACAGTAAAAATATTTACGATTTTTTTAATAAAAAATTAAAAAATACTTTTAATTAGAGTGGGAATATCAATTGAAATAGATGATTATTTTAGACTTTTTTTGCTCATTCTCTTCATATCATTTAACCAAACGATAGCAGTTCCTCATATAAATTGTTAATTGTCTACTTTTAAACTTTTCTTTCTTTATTTTTTAAATTGTTTATTTTTTCTTCCAGAATTCTGTTAATGTGTTCTGGTATCTTTTTAAAAAATAGAATTTTTGAATTTTTAAAAGATATTACAATGTTCCTTTGGGGATAATTTGCTTTGAAATTACTTTTGAAAAAAGGTAAAATTTATTTTAATTCAGTAAATTTTTGGATTTTTTTCTCCTTGATCACAATACTAATTTTTAATACTTCGTGTACGAGAAAGTAAAAATCTAATGCGTTAAGAATGAAATTTTTTGCAATAGGGTGGAGTTTTCAAAAGTAATTGCTTCAAAAGAATACCATGTGTTTTTAATTTTCTCAACTTCTTGAAGCGTTGATCATTTGATATTTTAAGTTTGAAAACAGTTTACAAATTTGTTTTCTATTCTATTTCATAATTAACATCTTTCAGTCTTGAATTAAAAAAAAAGAATTGGTATAAACCAAAGAAATGAAAAAAGAAACGTAGGATTTATTCATATGCTCAATCAAATAAGAGTGTAAGAAAAAGAAAATGCAAATCAAATAATACTACCCTCATTTTCAGATGGCCCTAGGCCTTTTAGCTGCAAACCGTGAGGTGCGGGGCTTAACCCTTAAGACTTCTCGAGAAAAAAAAAACATTTGCAATCCCTGCATTTATTTCGTATCAATAGAAAGGGTTAGGTGGTTTGCAAATAAAAAAAATACGCGAATAAAAGTCACTGTCTAAATCTTTTGTTGAATAGAATTTCTTTTTTTTTCTCAGACCCTTCTACCTAAGATTCAGGAATTCTTTATTTCTTCTGGTTTTTACCTTCTTAGACGTAGTGCAAATAAAAAAAGCATGGGAGTGTTTTTCCTTTTTTTCAATTAATTTTTTAATACTACTTCTGATATTGATTCTTGAACATTACTTTTGACAGTATTCCTCAAAAGAGAATCCATTATCAATAACCCTCTCACCGTATTAGCATAAGATATTTTCCGATACCTCCACAATGTTCGATATTCTAAATGCTGTAAAATATTGTAATAATGGTGCCAGGCATTTCGTGCTACTAGGATTGGCTCTGATGAGAAGATAGCAGTGAAGCATCATGGGATATCAGAAGAGTTCATTTTAATACGTCAAAAGACACTAACGTAACCATATTATTACTATCCTTTTTATCAACGCAATTTCTTCTCCGTTTAGTAATTTTCTTTTACTTAAAAAATGCGTCGTCTATTTGAAGTCGAAGATCAGAACTCGCCAGATATGGTTAGTATTTTATATTTGGTAAAAATATTTAATAATTATTACTAGGAAACGTTAATATAATATATATTTATTTATTCACACTAAATACTTTACAATTATATAGAACAACAACGATAGACGCGCTGCCGTAGAAGCTAAAAGTAATTATACAGAAACGTTTGTTTGCTTGCTACTACTTCTCCCTACTCTGGCATCTCCAGAAGTATGACCTAATTTCCTTTGATATGAAGGATGGAGATACAAATTATTTCGTCCCGACCATCGATTAGTTTCACCACATGAATTTTTTCTCACATATGTCGTGGTGATACATCTTGTAAGGGAACCAACTCTCCTACTCGCAATCTTGGTAATTCTTTACATCTAGTATTTGATGATATGTACATAGCTCCAAAAGATATTCTTTGGACCACCTTTCCACAAAAATTTAGTAAGTCCTGCTGTTCCTAGCAAATATGTGTGAGTATATTATTTTTAAGCTCAAGTCTGGATTGGACAAGGGTGAACTTTCGACCAGTTAGGAAATGAGCTTGGATCAAGGCTTTCTCCATATTATTCTCACCACGCTCATAAATGAAAGATCTACTATTGAGTGGAGCTTTTTCTCTTCCCACTAATACCGTAGTTAAGGCTTCCACATATAATAATGAGCTAAGGGATTTTCGAAGGCATCGTTGGGCTAGACTTATCAGTCGCTTCCACTATCCTCCCCACCAAGTTGCTAGTGGTACAATAAACTTCCTCTTTCTCCCTTTGTGAGCATAGAATTGCTGGACTTTCTCTGAAATCAACATATTCCAAAGGAAAAATAAAGATAAGATACGCATTCCTCTCAGCAATACAGTTCCAACGCGGAATGCGCTTCTTGTTTAGAGATGATATTTCAGATACCCATCTGTTAAAGCTTGCGACTATACCTGGAGGAAGAATTTCGTTCCATTGAACATGAGCCACATGGTTTGAAAAAGAATTTCTCATGATACTATTGTTGGTGCATAAACAGGGCATGACTAAAGCAGGGGCATACGGGATAGTTTGCCCGGGCCTCCAAATTATTGGAGGCCCCAAATCGAATAGAAATTTTATTTTACGCCTGCTTCTTTAATGAACGTTATTTATTACTAAAGTAGTGAAGCAGAGGGGCCCCAAAGAATTTTTTGCCCTGGGCCCCAACTAAGCTAAGTCGGGTCTTGTGCATAAAGGACTAAAGATCAAACAATTTTGATCATATTTTAAGTAAACGTTTTGTTGTAGGAACGGCAAACTGATAAACACTTTCTTTATGTCTGTATGAAACACGTCACCATTGATATTCCAGCTAATGCCTAATATTTGCATATTGCTTTTAAAGATGATATACTATAGTTTCCAAATAGCCTGTAGGTTTTTGGAGTTTGTACTTTAGACAAAGGTAAACTTATATGTGCTATTAAATCTTGGATTTCTTGGTAAAGAGTTCTTGCTTCCTTTACAGTATTTACTCCCATAACAAAGTCGTCCATGAAAATATTATTGTCCAGGTACAGGCTGCGGTAGGGTAGGAATCAAAATGCATATTAGCTAATTCACGAAGAGTAGCAGAAAGCAAAAAGGGACTAGAAGTCAATTCAAAAGATAAACGGGAAAAGCTATAAGTAAGAATTTCATGTTGGCGATGGATTTCGTATTGGCGTCAAATCTTCTAAAAAGTTCAAATGAGCTTGCATATTTTTATTTTTGTCAGTATATTTTTCCTCAAGGAATTTTTAGTAGCTTCATATGTATAGGCAAGAATTCTTATACTATTGGCCAATCTTTTCAGTTTATCCTGCAAATAGTCTCTTAAAAAAACGTGTTTATCAACTGCGGAAAGGTTTGGACTAGCATCTACGGAAAATTGAAATTGTTCCCAAAACTTTACCACGGTTCTACATGGCCTTTAAATGGTTTTTGCTTAATTGTATACGATTGAATAACAGACTTTGTAATACAAGAGTTTAAATTTATCCTGTTATTTATTTTTATTTTATCCCGAAATTTATTATTAATAATTGCCGAATCAGTAACGTTAGTCATAGCAAGCTTTAATTTATTTTGAGCTATTTTTTAAGCTTTAAAAATTGCGAATTCAGCTTTATCGGTTTAGTTTTCACGTTGTAAAATACCGTTTTCGTATTCTTCATCAGAAAGTAAATTATGTATTTGGTTATCTGTTATTTTCATTCGGTAGATGCAGTTTTTAAGCAATTACAAGCATATTCGACATTTTCAATTGAAAGTCTTACTTATTTCAACAGAAAAACGAGTGATAATACTGAGAATAGTTTTCCTTTTTCGCTTAAGTTGCGCCATTTTGATTATAGTTTCATCAAAGGTCGTCGTAGCAGTAATCCGAAGTATAAACACAAAAAGTTTAGTAAGAAAGTAAACTTGCCGGTATTTCGTAAAAAAGCAGGAAGTATAATTTTAAGGTCCTGATTGACATGGAGTTTTCGGCGCCTTATATTGGGAGACGTTATTACCACATATATTTATTTCTTCACATTAAGTACATTCCGATTGATTGATTGTTTGCGAGGTTAGAGGATTTTTAGCAATAAAGGCTATCATCCCAATACTCAAAAGGACTTGCTATTGAAAAATTTCAAATGTTGAAGGAAAATAACGGTGCTAGAACAAAAGTAGTTTTATAGAACAACAACAATAAAGGTGCTGCCACTCAAACTAAAAGTTATCGTACAGAATTGTTTGCTGATTGTCTTGTCACAACAACTATCCACTGACCGAAATAGTACTTTTTCTCTCCTCTTCCTAAAATTTTAGGATCTTCTTGATAGATCATAAATGGGAAAGGAGTTCTATTTATTACTTTTATGAAAATTTCATGCTAAATTTTAGTAAGTGTACTAATAAATATACTCTAAAAAGCATCCATTTGAAGAATGAAATTGATACATTAAAAAAAATTATTTAGCACTTCATTTTTCGCTTAAAATTTTTTCAGTCACATAAATTACAGGAAGACATTTTCTTTTTGCTTATATTGATAAAATATTTATGTGGACTGTCTAATATAAGAGATTAGCTTCGTATCTATCTAATATGGAATTTTAGGTTGTCGTGGAAGTCTCGTAGAAGAATAAGTGATATATACTTTTTAAAATGTGCTATGAATATATTTAACAATATTTTCCCAATTGTTAAATTAGAGAAAGACTTTTCTTTCGCTTATATTGCTGTAATATTTACGTCGTCTGTCTAAGAGATTAGCTTCGTATCTATCAAGAATGGAATTTTAGATTACAATTCTCGCAGAAGAATAAGTGAATTCATGTCTTAAAAGAAACAAAAAGAATAGCAGATTGAAACGTTTCTCCTTAAAAAGAATTATTGTACAATTCTCTTTTATTTTCAAGACTTCTAAATTGTTAAAATTACAGGAAAATAATCTCTTTTGGCTTAAATTGCCGTGATACATGCAGAGCCTGTCTAATTCAATAAATTACGCTAGTGTCTAGCTAATGTTAATGTCTTCAGGTTGACATAGAGATCTCGTTAAAAAATGTATTAAAGACTGAAATAAAAGCAGCAACCGTTACTGTTTTGAAGATTTACACATATCCTCTTGAAAATCATTATTGCTCCGTTCCTATTTATTTCCAGCATTCTATTCATAATTAAAGTCTCCTTTAGGTCGCAGGGAAGATCTCGTAAAAACAACGATATGATAGCAAAATTATTTTAATTAACCTTATTCCAAATTTGCAGAAAAAAAGCTTTTAAAAATATTGTATGCCGTTTGAGTCGAAAATTTCAAAAACAGACTCATTTATTTCTTCAAATTTCAAATTTAATTCCAATTGACCTAAATTTCTGAAATTTTTGATCAACTAATTTTTTAAAGTTTCATTGCAATGGAGGATAAATTATAAAGCCGATTTATATCTGGTTGTGAATAGAGGCGATAGTTCATCAAGTGAAAAATGTCTGCTAAGTTAATGACTGTCAACCAATCAATTCTTTCATCTTTTCCGAGCAACCCCTTCTTAACGACGAAGATTAGAAGGCTGGATGCAGAGGACCCATTATCGAAGGTTCAAAGGCTGTCGACCCTGGATGCGGCACACCTGGTACCTTGTGTGAATGCAGGTGCGAAGGAAAATAATAAGGGGCCACCCAGGGTGGGAAAATGGAGGGGGGAGGGTAGGAAATATCGAAGGGTCGCGTGGCTCTCGCGTGTCTCATCAGCGCGCATGCGTGGAAAGACGCTCTGTCGAGCAACCTGAATGTCGTTACCGAGAGCACATCGAAGGAACCCAAGAAAAAAAAAATATTCCTTTCAATGTTTGCAGTAAGCATTAAAATGCTGCTATAAAATAAATATTTTTATTTCGCAAAATCAATTCTTCTAAAGCAAAAGTTAATTAAGGGGACCAAGGTGTTTTGGACAAAGAAAATCGTTTCTAGACTTAAATAAAAGAAGAACATCTTTTGCAAATTTAAATTTTATATCGGATGTAAAATTTAAAATATATATAAAGAATAAACTGTTTTTATTATCAGTTTTATTTAAAATTATTTGCTCTTTACTATTTGTTTAATTTATATTTATAAAAATAGGTGTGTGTGTTTTTTTTTTAAAATATTGAACGTCATGTGATATAAAAACCTAAAAAATACATCATATTTTTCGTTATATATCCTCTTAAAATTACACATCTGCACAGAAATAGAGACAGGTTTATCAGAGTGGTTGTAAATATTGTAGAAATGAATGTCATATGAAAACAATAAAGTCATTTTTTATGAGCATTAAATTTTTTTTTAAAAAAAAGAAGCAATTAAAATTATGAGAACGAAGCAATTAAAAATCATCTTTTCATCATAAAAAACCTCTAATAAATGAATTTTTAAAAGTTAATTAATAAACGATTGGCGTTTTGAATCATATTTTTATAATAAATTAAATGTCGTTATTTTATTAGCTTAAATTCGGAAAATCAATTTTATTTATGTGCTTAAATGTTCCCAGTTAGACTAAAATACTCTTTTTTTCTTCAAGATGGCAGAAGATGGTACTTATCTTATGTGCCGAACCAGTGCAAGTATCCTATCCTAGACAATTTATTTCGATTAATTAGATCCGTTATTTAATTTAAATCCCCAATTCTGATTTCATCACCAATTCATATCACACAATCTTGAGTTTTTTAAGTTAAAACAATTGTATTTCCACAATAGATTAATAGCCAAAATACAGCAAACAAATAATCTATTGCTGAATTTGAATTCCTGTAAATAAGTTAAATACCAAATCCAATACGTTTAGTTCATTGCATTTTTGAATTAAGATCCAGGCAAACAGATAGACATCTTTTAGCAGATTCTTTCAAAACTGACAAAGATCTATATATACATGATTTTAATATCAAGAATTTATAAAGGTTGAACACAAGGAAATCCAGAAGAACACGGAGATAGGGATTTATAAAAATAATGGAAATTTATCAAAATCTATACAGGACGAATTTTTTCAGAATTTCCATTGGTTTTTTTTCGTTTGTTTAATAACATGTTAGAACATGATGTCGTTTTGATTAAGAGGTTTGTTTTAATGTCTCCGAAATTTAGGGGCAAAAAATAAAGATTATGGGCCACCGGAAATCATTGGTTGAATTTTTTTACCTGCTTTTACCAGTATTGCATTATTACTATGCATGCTTTTTTGAAAGCGGATGCGTTTTTGAAAGTTTGGCCTGCTTTTACCAGTATTGATTTATTATTACGTATGCTACTTTACAACAGATGCGTTTTTAAAAGGTTGACGTAGAATCATGACATCGTGGCTCTCTTATTTCATCTTAAAACCGGTAAAGCTCCAAAACTTCGATTGCTAGCTAGAAAAATTGAAAATGCAAGTTTAAAAAAATTATTATTATTATATACCAACAGAGAAGCTTCGAGATTCTTTCACAGTAGTTTTAATTGGTTAATGACTTGAATTAATCAAGACAGTTAATGACTTAAAAATAATAATGTTCCAACAAGATAACTTGAAATTTACGATCGTAGGTTTTATATTATATTATATTATATATTATATATTATATTATATTATATTAGATAGATAGATAGATATAGATATAGATAGATATCAAATATTTGCAAGCTTTTTTTTGTATACTTTGGATGCGATAAAATGAAAAAGAACAAAAATTTGAAGTATTCGATAATTTTGAGACAGCTGAAATGGAAATAAATTGACATATAATGAGTTTCCCGTATTTCATTGGATTTTCAATGAAAATGTTTAATAACAAATAAAAACGCAATATATGTTTATACTATGGCATGATATAATGTTTTTTTATAACCACAAGATTTAAGGAAAAAAGAAATGGATTCTAAGCATAATTTCTTTCGCACGTCATTGAAAGAAGCGGTCCCTTTTTTCCGTGCCGTATTTTCACGCACTCAGAATCGGCGAAGGCACTCTGCCAGGTGTCCGCGCGTCAATGAAAAGAGCGTGAATCCACCTCTCCTCCATCCCGTTTCGAAGCTGCTGAAAATTACGCTGTTATTATTTCGTGATCCATCAGCGTTTGGCTCCTGACCACCCGGCCATCGATCTTGGTAAAGCGCGCAGACACCCTTCCATCTTAATTTTCGCAGTTAGTGAATTGTAGTTGAGAATAATAACCACCTCCGCAAGTAAATATATCAGATGCAAGTCAGAGAAACCGAATCAATAGCGTGACATCTGCATCAAGCGCGTGAAATCTTCATTTCTCTCCGCTCACTCAGAATAATTTAATTTCTCTTTTTTATGATAGGGTTTTTCCTTCACGGTCATAGAGAACTTTTTGGCGATATTTTCTTCTCAATTATCCACTCCAGGCCCTCAGTTAAAAGGAAAGATATATAATTTGTATGTCATAGAAATAAAACCCACAGAATAAATTGTTTTCAAGTTTTAGTTTAGTTTACATACATTAATGCCCCCGTTGTAAAACAACACTAGGTCTATTTTGGGAAGGAAGTGGTAATTTTGAACCTTGGTCAGATGACGAGGACGACACCTGAGCTGGTATTCCCTTCTGCATACCACACCAGTAGGAGGACGCTTGACCATGACAGATTTAGCGTGCAACTGAACCCCTTATACGACGGTTTTGGGATGAAATCGGGTCTGGAACCTCAAACCCTACGGCTCTCGAGCCGAGACCTTACCACCAGGCCACCTCGGTCACTAGTTTTTCTTTAAATTTTGCTTACAAAAGTTACGAGATATAAAGAGGGTTTTATGGAAGTTTTTGAAGAATTAATTCGTTTCAAGTTTAATTTTTACTATTTAAAAAAACTGCAATCGATATAATTATCTTATGTGCAACCAGATGGAGCTCACTCCAGAGTCAGAAAAGCAACACTGAAGTAAAGGAATCTTATATTAGAAGTTTCTGTGATAAAAAAAATTTAACTTTTTTTACATTAAAAGTATTATAAGAATATAATGTAATATAATATAACAAGTATAACGTAAAAGCGAAAATGTAATATAAATTTTTTATAAATATAATTAATAATATATATTTCTTTTTTATTTTTAAATTTGAATTTCTAATTCTGTCTTGTGTCATTTCTACTTATTCACGGTTGCAGAGAATTAGTATTAACGTCACATAACCTTCAACAGCCAATTTGAAATCTAAGTTTCAAAATGCTATACATATTTGTTATACTATAATATACTCAATTTTATATACTATTAGTACGTACCATTATTAACAATTACTAACGCATATTAGGAAGTTCTAGTGAAGTTTGGTGACAATTATTTAAATGGATGATTGTTTTACTTAAATGAAAATGTTTCCATCCTAAGAAAGTATCTTCATCAGGTAGAAAAAAAAAGTTTAATCCAGAACTTGAACATTCAATTCAATTTATCTAATGATAAAATCTTTAAAAAATAATTTACATTTACAAAGTATGATTATGCAGATCAAAGAACTACTTTATCGATGATAAAAACTATTTAAATTTAGGCTCAAAATATTTGTTATGTTACTAATTTTACAGTTTGAAGAGGATGATAAAAAAAAATCTCTGTCTCTCTTCCCTGTCTGCATTTCTAAGAATCATTAAAGAAAGTTACTGCTAAATCTGAAAATTTAAGTTAGTTCTGATGGCAAATTTCTGGCTTCCCGAAGTTAAAATTCTATCGTAAACTATCTCAACCTAAGTTATAAATAGAATATTTTGAGCATGGTTTTTTTTCTAAAGTTATATTTAAATGGCAATTATTCATAAAGATAATTTTCTATAGTAAAACTCTTATCTCAACATCCAATATCACTAAAATGCATATTTTAGTCATCGGAGTCTTTAACTAAATTATTTAGTTTGAAAATAGGTTACAATGTTAAAAAGTCGATTTTTTGCGAAATTATGATTTTTTTTTAAATTTAATACGCTTAATGTGTAAACAAGGCTCTTTATAAAACCATTTGAATTTTGCTTTCTGATCTGTTTTTGATAAATTTCCCCGATTTTTATATTTGCATTTACATTCGTTTTAATGCTGTTTTTCCTCCTTAAAAGGTTTTTTTTTCTCAAATATAGAGTATGACAGAATTTTCTTTCGAAAAACTTCATAAATCAACATCGAATACATATCTTTTGTTTAAATTTGGTGTAATAATTTCTCAATATCTCTGCAGTTTCTGAACTAAAGAATATGTAATAAACTGTTCTTTTCTTTAAAAAATTGAAAATTTCATGTTATTTATCAGTCGAACAACAATATTTAGAGAATGGATAGAAATAAAGTTTATTTTTCAGTTCAGGAACTAGATAATATATTCTTTAAGTTATCGGTAAAACTTTCACTAAATGTTTTGGTAAACCTGTAAAACACAATATTTTTGCTTTATACTTCCTTTCAACTAAAATAAAGCTTTCTTTCAATTAAAGAAAAGATTTTTGTTATTTAACTGGTATTTTTTTTAATTTCATTGATGTTTTTTCACTCTTTCTTATGCAAATATTCAAAAAGTATAATTTTTCGAACTTTTTTCAAAAAAAATTCATTTCGAACGTAGTCAATAGAATGACATACAGGGTGTTCCACAAGCTAGGCAGCGTCCAATATTTGAAGATTCGGATAGAACACGTGGAGAGGAGTATTTTGATGCTTAACATGTAGTGTCTCCGATTACAGCATCATAGTCTAATTACACGAAGAACGTTAATTATAAATCCGTCAGTTTATATTTCAAATTATGATGAAGACGAAGATTGCACAACATGGAAGCTTCCCCACATAGTTATTATCATCATAATATAAAGGACGGCTCGACGATCAAAAGTACGTATCAAAGATAAGCAATTATTGGTTTATGTAAGATACGCTAGACTTCACGATATTCAGCGAATATTCGATTGCCTAGCTGAATATTTTAACAATATATTGATTCGGCTATATACCATTACGAAAACAGACAGTGTTTTAAAGTGGCCATCTTACTCCCCGGATCTTAAACCATGCGACTTTTTTTTATGGGGACATTTGAAATATACAGTGTATCTCACCTAATTCTCAACATTGGACGACTAGAGAGTAGCATATGAAACAGAGGTCAAGGAAATTGGAACATATTTTCAAGAAAACAACTTCGAATCTCAATTTCAGATTTCAAGACGTCACTTGCTCGAACGGCCGACATTTCGAAAATCTGTTGTGGTGAAAGTTTTAAGTTTTTTTAATTATTATTTTAAAAGTTTTTATAAAACATGCTTCCTCATTAATTAGATTATTACGCAGTATTCGAGTACCACACATGTAGTATATCAAAATACTCGTCACCCAGTATTCTATCCAAATCTGAAAATATTAGATGCTGCACACCTTATGGGACACGCTGTAGTTATTTTCATGCTTTCTATTCCTTCATTTCTCAAAGTTTATAAAATAAATACCAGAACAAAAATTATTGATGGTAGGAAATAAATACTTTTTTTGTAAAATCACCCATAATATAAAAAATCTTTTAATTTAAAATTCTTTAAGCAATAAATTGTAGTTTGATAAACAGTATATTACGGGCAAATTAGAAGACAAGACATTTTAGGGACGAATACAAAGTAAATGGGTTAGCATTCCTATATTTGTCAAAAATGCAATCCTATATATCTAAAAATATTTAGAGTACGCATTTAAAGTCATTAAAATATTATTCTGAAATTCAAAAAGAAATTAATTGCTATATAAATCCATTTTAAGTCTGTCATTAATTCTGAATGATAAAACAGTCAATGAAGTGTTTAAAAATCCCCGTGGCACTTGAAAAAATAATTGATTATCTTATTCCCGATAGAAAACACATTTTGCATTGTGAAATTTGTGTTTTGAGAAAACGTTTGCGAATGAATTGAGATAAACAATTAGTTTGAATAATGAAATGTTTACTCTCCGATAAGTTTTCTTCATTAAACAGAATTAATAGTTTTAATATGTAAATGCAAATAATTCTTTCAACATCGAACAGAATTTCAATTTAAAAGTCCTTTTTTGGCTAAAGTTCAGAAAGAATTTATAACGGTTTGCTGACGTAGCATATTAATTTCAAACTACTTATTTATCTGTAGTAAATTTAAAGAGTTAGACAAACAGCTTTGACGTTTATTATTTATTATATTAGCTGTCAACTTGGAGTGTATTCACCCCAAAAAATATATGCGAAAAGAAAGTTTCGTTTTCCAGTTTATAAATCACAGAAAAGAATCTTTTAACCAGTCAGGATAAGATGGCATAGATGCTTTATCAGCCAGTGGCGCTGGGTCGGAAGGGGGGGGGGAGGAATGGAATATAGATGCTCAGGGCGCCAATCTGAAGAAGTGCCACAATGGCAGAGCAGATGCTTTGCGTCTATTTTTTTTTTTTGTTCAATCAGTCTGATGCAGAGTCAAAAAGTAAAATATAAAACACAAAAGGCAGTTCACATTTGTTAAAATATTAATTGAGGATACATAATTTATATATTGCCTCAATCGCCACTACTCGGGCCTATTTTCATATTCCTATGCACGAACTGAGATATATATCGCATAACAAAGACATTACAGCTTAATTATCCTTATTTTCTCATACAAATGTTGTGCCAGCACAATTTTCCTTATGTATGGGCTGATGGAACTGTCATTCCATGAAGCTATCGTTATTTAATTCCTCTTGCCATGGAAATCTATAGACTTTCTAATCACCCGTTACATCGTTTCATTACCGTTTCTTTACAATCTGAGTGATCCGTTTATTAACTTTTCTAATTACCCTGCAGATCATGTCATTCCAATTGATTTACAGTCTGGGTGATTAATTTATTCAATTTTCTAATTACCCTGTATATGGTTTTATTCTGATTCCTCCACAATCTATATTATTAAATGTTAAAAAAGGGAAATAAGAATTAACAACACAAACTTTGCATATAGTAATTAGAAAAAAACCAATGATAAATTAGGTTGTAAACAATTAAGTAGTTGAAAGAGAGTCAAGATTTTCTAATATGTTGATTCGAGAAAAACATCTCCAAAAGTTGTAGCTTTTTAATAAGGTGCCAATCATTAATGGCACTGCAAGTTGGCATAGTATTATTATAGAATTACTCATTATGCTACTTACTGAACGGTGGTGTAAAATTATACCGAATATCTGAGAAAATATCCAAAAGTTTTAGTTTCTTATTATGGAACTATTCAGTGAAGCTATTGCATGGTATAGTATTTCAGCGGGTATCCGGGCTAAAAGCATCCAAAAGCTATAGTTTCCTATTATGAAGCTACCTTTTGGAATGTAATAGATTTGCCTTTCGTAGATTGCAAACTGTACCAAAATGTTCCCCATGAACGGAATCAGGGTAACTGGTGTTCCTAAGAAAAATATATTCATCTATCTCTTACCAATATGTATCTGTACCTACACTTAAATTATTCTTTGTTTTTTTTATTAAGATATTTTCTCTTCATATGAGATGAAGTAACCATAAAGCGCTTTAATTTACTGCAACCCATTGAAATTTTAATGCTTTATTTAAATTAATTAATACGCCACAATATTAATTTTACTTTTCGATTACATGACTACAAGAAACACTTTATAATCATTCTTTAAAACTAACATCAGATAAAAGCAGTTTATTGTCAATGAAGGTTTGGTATTGCCTGCCTTCCATTAATTATATCCTTGATTTTATTCATATAGCTATAGAACATTCGCGTTCCTCATGGGTAGAGTAAGAGTTCCTAATGCCGAACGTCCTGGCAAAGGGGTAGCACATCTTCCCCGTGATCTGGGCGTCCTGGGTTCTAGTTGTTCTCCATCTATTCTATCTGTGAGATGTGTAAATGTGCCCCCTCCCTTGTAAAAAGAGGCTGTGCAAGCGAATGTGATTCGTGAGTTGCTAAGACGAATTTTTGGCCCTAGTTAGCGCTGATTAAAGACATGAGACACATCCTCAGCTTAAAATCGCTGACTGCGTCAATGAGAGTGTCCATGACAAATGTCATCTGAAATAACAACAACTATAGAGAACTTAGTGTCTCTAAAGGGAAAAAAATCCTGCACATCTTACTAATACGCAACTGCAAATTCACATACATTTAATTAATATTTTATTAGATATAGATATGTTCTTTTTCTTTTTATATGCTTCGTTTACGATAAAGTTCTTTATGATAAAGGGGCTCGTACTATTATAATACATAGAATATTTCATGTTTTTAGTTAATTATTACACAGCAATATTAATTTTCCTTTTCGATCATATGATTATTAGAAACACTTTATAATCATGTTTTAAAACTAATATCAGATAAAAGTAGTTTTCATGGCTTCCATTCTTCCATTAATCAAATATTGATCCATAATATCCTTGATTTAAAAAAAAAGGTTGTTATAGAAAACTCATTTTGTTCTTCTCTGCCCAATTTTATCCAGCAACCCAGCAAAACATCTTCACACCAATTCCCAGACAAACCTACCAGTTGCTATTCTTGAGTCCATTCAATCATAATCCTATTTTAGTGGTCTTGTTCCAGAAATTGAACTGCATTCCTCTTCACTATCATTAGAAGGAGCTGACGTTTCGCTATGATGGATGGAGTATGTCGCCAACCCCTACTTCCGGTAGTTGACAACAGCCGCACCCCCTCCCGCTTCTCTTAATATTTGACAGTTGGAGTTCGGGGGGGGGGGAAATGACAATCCAAACACAGCTGGACCTGCTGGAATAGGAACCAGAGAGATCCAGCACCTAGTCCATGTTGTGTGTGTTACAGGTTTTTGCCTTCCCTTTCGGTAATATTTAATGCAGCGAAACATGCTGGTGTGTGACACGACATAAACAAGTTTTTGATGTGCCACACACGAGTCTAATTATATGAATTTTATTAATGTATGGGGCTATGTTTTTTTCATGGGCAAATAATGAACTTTACTTGCGTGTAACGTTGGCGATATAACTAGTATGACAGTTAATGTCTCCTCATTAGTGTCAGTATGGCTGTCTTTTTTCCTCCCATATATCAAAAAAGGTAATACATTTTTAAATAAAAGAAAATTTCAATACAAATAATGTATCTAAAATAGTTATAGGGGTTGTTTTTTTAAATATAAGAGTTGTGCTTCAAAATATAATGAATGGGGAATATATATAAATTCCTCTAAGTGTAAAATAATCATTTAATATCTTTACTTCTCTTCATTTGAGTTTCCTATCCACTTGCATTTATTTTACTTTTCTTTCTCTGTAGCCGTATTGCTACTTTAGAGCTACAACTAAGCCGTATTGTGCTGCTTCAGTGCAGTTGTAGACGAATTATTTTTGCTTATCTATCCTAAGGATCAAATTTTCTCCTATTGATACTCTGCGGAACTTGGAGAAGTGCTATGCCAGCTCAGGTATCATTCTCGTAATCTAACAACAGTTTAAAATCTTTATTCTCGTCATAAAATATCCATAGTACTAACTTTAAAATTGGATATTAATATAATTAACAACCAGAAGGGAAAAAATATTATTTCATCTTTCAATATGCGCACACTGCCATCTTCAAAGCCACCTTCTTGAACCACAGGAAAGTAGATTCAGGAATGTGTACAAGATATCCATTTCTCAAAGCGTATCAAGTATCTTTTGAGATTTGCATTGAATTAATTACTCGTCGTCTTTCTATGGTACAACTACTCTTGAAATTCGAGTAACATTTAAAATATCGCCCATGTCCCATTGAAAATTTTCTGTCTCATGTTAAACGTCCTTATTGCAAGTTTCAAATTAAATGCTTGGAAGTCAATTACCACTCAAAACGTCTTACATGCTTCGCTGTAAACTTATAATCTCATGTGCAATATCTCTATTGTAGATTTCAAATCAAATTCTTGAAACTCGAGTACCACTCAAAACACCTTCCATCTTCATCATAAACTTTTCATCTCATGTGTAACGTCTCTTTTCCAGGTTTCAAACTAAACTCTTGAAACTCGAGTACCACTCGAAACACCTTCCATCTTCATCGTAAGCTTTCCATCTCATGTGTAACGTCTCTTTTTCAGGTTTTAAACTAAACTCTTGAAACTTGAGTACCACTCGAAACACCTTCCAACTTCGTCGCAAACTTTCCATCTCATGTGTTACGTCTCTTTTCCAGGTTTCAAAGTGAACTCTTGAAACCTGAGTATCCCTCAAAGTTTCTTCCGTATCCCGCCTCGAATTTAACGTCTCATGCATAACATCTCTATTCTAGGTTTCAAACTAAACGCTTGAAACTCGAGTACCACTCGAAACAACTTCTATCTTCGTCATAAACTGTGTCTCGTGGGTAACGTCTCTATTCTAAGTTTCAAGCAAAACTTTTGAAACTCGAGTACCACTTAAAATTTCTTCCATGTCTCATCCATCATGAGTTTTTGATCTTGAATATAATGTCTCTCTTGCAGGTTAAAAACTAAATTTGCTATGCGTTTCTTGTTTATTTTAGAACCAGAAATGCTATCAGTACAGTTACTGATGCACACAATGTCATGTGTCCAAATACATTGACTCATGAGTCTTGTTTCTCTGAGTTTTTTTGAGTCGCTATTTGTTAGAGAATTCATGAAACGTTTTAATGCCTTCTCTAATGCTAATATAATTTTATTCCTGCTCGAAACTCTTATTTAATTCGTAGAAACGAGCATATTTAAGAATACGAATGTATTTTCAAGCTCAAAAAGGGTAATTCTCTCTTTTTAATTCAATAATTGTATTACGGTTGCTGTTTTTTGATACACTGGTCATATCTAGCTGTATAGTTTAATTAGGGAGCGAAAAATGTTAAGATTTAACATAAAGACAGAGTACATTTCAATATATTAGAGAAAACAGAATTTCAATTAGAAAACGTTTCGGTCGAAAATGGTATCTAACAGAATTGAAAGAAAAAATGAAGAACATTACCTATTTTGTTAAAGTAAAAGAGTCTTTCCCACACACACACACACACACACACACACACACACACACACA
>JAOUZG010009955.1:293510-333125 GCA_026289955.1 Argiope argentata | reverse complement strand
TAATGGCATGCTATATATATGACAGGCGATTGTAAGCTCTAATGGCATGCTATATATATGACAGACGATTGTAAGCTATAATGGCATGCTATATATATGACAGGCGATTGTAAGCTATAATGGCATGCTATATATATGACAGGCGATTGTAAGCTATAATGACATGTAACATGTAACACATGCGATTCTAAGTTACAATCTAAGATCTGATCCAAAATTGCCGTTGAATTCTTAAGCTTTTATCGGTCTATCTGTCCAATATGCAATACGATAATTCAAAAACATGTCTGAAATATGAAATTCGGTGTATAATTTTAAAATCGTAATTATAGATCCGATATAGAATTGCAAGTAACATTCTTAAAAGGCTTGACTGTCTGTTAGTATGCTTATTTATGAATAAAATAATATAATAAGACCCGCCGGGCAAAATGCAATTAAGCAGTGATTGAGATATTACTATACGTCATGGTCCCCTTCCCATATTTTCTTATACGGAAGAAATAGCAATAAATGGGCTAAATAAGGGCTGAGGAGTTAAATAAACTCACAATTAAAAAATGAACTTTTCCTGTAGAACAAATCTTCCATCAATTGAATTTCCCAGTCTTCAAAATCGAATCGAACGCAGCAGTATAAGTTTTACTCCATCTCTCATCCCAAGTTACCAAAAATAGCACACAAGGGAGAAAAACGAAACAGAAAAAAGGAACGAATTTACATGAAGCCTCACTCCACGCACCCACTCAATGAGTGATGCGCTATTTTCAAAATCGAGGTGCTGGCGGAATAGTTTCCGGGGATCACGTAATACCTCGCGGACTCCAAAGGTCCCGCCACCTTCTAAATAACGACGGTGACGGCTTTATGGTCGATGTAGCACTCGTTTCAATTTGTTGCCTCCCCTTTAACCCTTTTCACCCGGCGAAGAGTGGCATAAGCAAACGCCTCCTGAAAGGAGTCGCTTATTTGCATGCAGTGGAAGACGGGAAGCGGCTCACAAGGGAGAGTGTATCTTTGTAGGAAGGCAAATGCAATCGTGTTTTGTGGATCATTTTGTGACGGCTTTTAGGCGGAAATGATTTTGCTGAAAGGCGACTCCAAGGGTTGTAGCGAGCCGAAGATTTATTTTGGGAATGGGTGATAGCTTTTATATTTAGAATCGGTTTTCAATTTTGATGAATTTTTTTATGGATGAAAAAAAGATTAGTACCAGAGCTTCTTGAATATTTTTCTTTGGTTGTGTATTAAAAAAATGTAACATTACTGAAAAATAAGATATGATATCTTATAAGGAATTTTAATTATCAGCAATGAGTTAGCTGTTAATTAAAATTATTCATGGATGGATCATAAAATATATTTATGATGAATCCATTATATGACATTAATCCACATAGGCAAGTTAGTTGATTTTATATCAATGTATAAGACAACTTGAATTAATGAAGTGTGTTTCAATAACTCAGGACGTATTATAAATTAGTGTGTCCCATAAGTGTTTTTCCTATTCCTATTATGAAATTAATTCACAGTATTTATTGTTTAAGATAATATTTTGTTATATCAGAACTCTTACGCTCTATTACCTTCTTCCATCTCTCAGAAAGCCTCATTATGCCATCATGGCACAATTGTTATGTTTTGGACAAAAAATGCCCCTCAAGGTGCGCTTTTTTTTTCACTGATGAATTTAAAATGCTTATCACGAAAATAATTTTTTATGGACAAAAAGAAGTAATCATCAAATGGAGTGAGATCTGGAGAATATGCAGAATGCAGTAAAACAACCCAATCAAACTATAAGAGCTTCTTTCTAACAACACGACTAATGCAATATATGGTCTTACGTTGTCCTAATGAAAAACAACGTCTTATCTGCTCATTAATTCTGGTCTCTTTTTGCTATGGCAGCTTTCAGTTGATCCATTTAATGAAAGGATATCATAGAAATTGTTTCACCATGAGGAAGGATTTCGTAGAACATTACACTTTTCCAATCCCACCAAATTGACACAAGAATTTTTTTTGGGGGGGATGTAGTCCCGACTTGAGGCGTAGAATAGCTCTGATACGACTGAAAGCTATGACATACACGGCTATAAATAAGGCTGCATATTTGCGCAAGCAGAGCCAGATTAGGCTATTCATAGTGCAATCAGAAACAAACTTTTGGGATACCCTAAAACACAGTATACTACCTGTTATCCAATTCACCATTATCCAGCATCCTTATTATCCGGTCTAATTTTCTTTTATCAGAATTAAATAAGGAAGTCAAAGGATTGCTTTGGCAGCAACGCCAAGGCATTTGAAGTGGGCATATACTACGTCCCCCTTACTTGTTGTGTGTAAAATAAAATTGTGACAATAAAAGAGCAGCATTCTAGTCTCTGTTTATTGTTTCTTCAGTATATTATGAACCTCAATTGCTATCGGTGTTCAAATTTATAATAAAACAGTACGTAAAGTATTTGTAAAATGTTCTTGTAGTATGCCTAATGTTTTTTTAAGTGCACTACAGTGAAGATTTCAAAATGGATGAGAATCTCCCAAAAGATGTAGTGACTATAGAGGGGAAATTACGACAGCGATTTAGCGATTATACAGCGATTTAGGTGTGACGGCGTCCTGGCATAGGGTAGCGTGTCTTCTTCGACAGCCGGGTGTCCGGTTATTGCATGGTTGTTCTTCTGTGTTCTATCTGCGAGGCATGCGAATGTGTCCCCCTGTAAAAAGGAGCTATGCAAGCGAATGTGATGAATTTATAGCTAAAGTTATACACTTGGCCCTAGTTGGCGCTACTTTTAACAAGAGACGCTTATTTCGGATTAAATCCGCTGATGCATTAGCGAGTTTGTCCATGGCAGGTGCCATTAGTAACAACAACACTCTGTTGTAACAACAAAAACGGCAACAGCTTTCATTGATTCATGGGGCCACATTTCCATTCTACTTGGTTTGAGATAAAAGGAGAGCTTAGTTTTCAATAAGCATTGAGAAAATGCGTTTTATAACATTGAGAATTGGTCTCCTGGTATTGGTAGGCAAAGAAATGTGGTCATAAAACTCCAGGCTATCCGTTTTTTTTATTTGTTATTTAGTTTTATTTTTACCGCATTGGGCCGAACGCTTGGAAGTGCACTGTGTATAATAAATTTATTGAACTAAATGAAGGTAAAGACAATAAGAAAAGATAAGATTACTTAGACATTGTTAAAGATATTAATAATAAAGGCTGGAAATTTTGGAAAATATCTGCTATAAATATTAATAAAAAAGCAATTTTTATTAATAATAATTACGATTAATGTTAATAATACTAGGATAAACCGATTAATCGTTATAATTAAGAATAATAACGGCTTTAATACAGCTCAGTTATAGTAATCACAGTTAGTATTATTAATAATTGGCCAAAATTAATAAATAGCAAAGCTTATTCTTTTAACTGGTTACAATAAATGATAATAGATTAATCACATTAACATTCGTATATACATTTTGTATGTAGTCAATATTTTAGCATCTTTTAAAATTCTAGATTCCACACTAACATTGAGAAGATCAATTTACTTGAGTTAAATTCAAATGTGAGGTCTTGTTCAAAGACTAAATGAAATCTATTCAGTTCATCAATGAAAATAAAAAAGCTACAATCACCTTTAAATCATAACAAACGCGCCCACACACAGAATGAATATCTTTAATTTCATCTGTTCATGTTTAAAAGATCAGAAAGTCTCAATCATTACCGCAATGATCAAAAAAGGCGCCTCAAGTTCTGCCTTTAAATCATTTTTTCTCGGCTAATAATAAGGTGATGAGAAATGAATTTGCTTATGCCATACACGGGAACACTACTATCTTCCATGCCGATGAAAATCTGCTATCGCGGAGAACCCAACAGCTGATGTGACTCATCATTCAAACATGCACCCGAAAGAGCCCCTAATAAGCATGAGCTGCTAAACAACACATCACAAATTCTTTCGACACGGCTGGACTCGGATACAAATAGCTTTGTAAGATACGGTTCATCAAAGGCAGAGGAAACATAAATACAGACATCTTGACTTGTTGAATTGGCGATTTTCTCAGTGGCGGTCCTTTAGATTGCTTAAATATTTACGAATGTGATGTCTACATTGCGAAACTGTAGCCGGAGTACTGCTGGTATTGAACACTTTGAATTTCCGCAGTAATCGCCTGTTTATTTTAGGATAAGTAAATTCTGAATGGTAAAGAAGAATTGAAAAAAAAATTCTTATGCTCTTAAGACCTTAGATGAAAGTAAAAGGTGAGTATCTGCTATAGCTAAAATTTGGCTACGTCTTTGAATAAATTGTGTCTTTTTACAATTTTAATTATTTGTTTAATTTATTAGTATTTCCGATAGACAGACTAACCAGTTGTTTAGGGTGACTAAAACTTGTAGGGGTAGGGCACAGGTAGACCGATTAAATAAATATAATTAAACTTAATTGCAGAGTTAATTAAACTTGTAGGAAAAAATAAATTCTATTATTAATGATTAAGATATTGTTGTTTTGTCAAATATAATTCATTATTTTCTGTTTCAATACGTTTACTTTGTATTATAGTATTTATAAATACCAGGCTCAGCAAAACTAAAAGCACCAAAAAACGAAAAAAATCGCAGAAGACGTGGCGATATGTCTTTCCAGTACAAATTTGTCACAAAATCGCCTACAACATTGTTGTTAACGGTAGTCAGTTATCACAGAAAGCGAACAACGACGGACAACTGTCACAAAAATAAAAAGGTTACTCATGGTCCTTGTTTACTGGAATTGTGTACCAGAGCACAATTTACATGAACACAGTCTAAGCTAAAAAAAGTACTTCAATTAGAAGTTATAATTTTATTTTTCGAATTTCTGTAAGTTATCAGGTATTTTATGTAGTCTTTCTGTGAGTAAAAGTGGACTACTTTGGCATGCACATCTGTGAATTTTTTTGTCAGCACAAGTGGTTAAGCAATAAATAGTATCCAATATACTGAATTTCATAAAGTAAATAAAATTTTAAAACAGCGTAAATCATTTATAAATAATGAAGTTAAAAATACGTTGAAAGGCGATATTAAATGGGATCATTTAATAGAAAAAAATATGTAGGGAGGCTTAGAATCCGCTTAAATCGAAGCCACAAAAGGTCTAAAACTCTCACTGTTTGCATGAAGTTCTGAAACTATCAGTAAGTTGATGAATCAGAGCTCTGAGAAATAGTTTTAAAAAGTTTGAGATATAAATATTTTGCATTATAAATATCTGGACCATCACCATAAGGTATAAATATCTGGAAAAATGCCTATAGTATTCATTTGCATATTAATTTAGTTGTTGGTAGACAATTCCTTATTAATAAACCTTTAATAATTATAGAAAGTTTGCAATTAATTATAAGTTAACACGGCTCCTTTTGTTAAAACGACGAAGCTATCACACAAAAATAACTGACAATTAAAATTAAGAAAAGGCCTTTTTTTCCACATCTCGGTTCTCAAAATTAAGAAAAATAATGCCTTTGTCATGTTTGATTGTATTTATTTTTTCCGATATCCAGTAGATCAATGCCTTTCAATTTCATTTTAATGTACAGTAAAAAATGCCCATGTCTTTTCCAGAACAAAGCATAACAAAACACCCGCTTAATCGAACATCATCTGTTTCAATGAGAGCGTCTGCAATCGATAAGAACTGGAGGATGCTCAACACGCTTCTCCGATCCTGGCGCAGACTTACCATTTTGCAATACAAGCCCTCTGGCAGCGAACAGAAACACACCCTCTCGAAGCAGTGCGTTTAAGACAATCCAAATCCATTAGCGAGGCCAGCGGAAAAACCATTTCCTTGCATCTCCTGAAGAGCACCGGGGGAAATGAAGAGGTGGTTCCCGCAAAAAGGAAAAGCTGTCGGGATAAATTCGGGAGAACTCCTTCCTGACCCTCTTGAGACAAAGTGACGTTGATCCTGGAAACACGCCGCCTATTTGTTCCACAATCACTTCGGCATTACTTGCTTTTCTCTCAGAACCCTTTATTTTAACCTCTCGGGGACTTCTCTGATTTGGGAGGGAGGGCATGGTTCATAAGCATTCAGTCTCGGTGATTTGAAAGAGATAAAAGTGGCTTCTAAATGGCCCGTGTCAGTCATTTATTGTGGGAAGGGAAGCCTCATCGCATACAGCGGCGCTCCTAACGTATTTGTTAATTTTTAGTACTGTAATTGAGGCGTAATAATTCGGAATTTAATAGTACTTTTGACACGTTTAGGTATTTTATATTTCTTTTGCGTTTTTATACGGATGAGAAAGTGAAATACATTTATGTTACTGAATTAAGGGATTACATATTAGATCATGTAAGAAGACAATGATCATTTTAAAAGCAATCTGTTAGAGTTGATGATGGTGATGGCGTGTCCGCTTTACAACGGAAAGAGGGGTGCATTAACTTCTGAGGGTATGGACCCTGAGCACCCGAGGGCAGAAGTGGGACTTCTAGCTCATATGATGATAACACACACACACACACACACACGCTTGCACAGTCCCTTTTTACAGGGGGGACATTCATTCACCTCATAGATAGCACACAGAAGAACAACTATACCCTAAACGAGACTCGAACCCAGGAAGACAAGATCACGACGGAAACGCGCTATTTCTGCACCAGGATGCTAACATCTGATAGAGGTTAAAAATTAAATTAAACTTGGAGGTTTATATGTTAAGTTTAAAGTAGTTTAGATAAATGAAAAAAAATCATTTTCCAAATAGAATGAAATAAGTTTTCTAATTATGAAGTTAAATGAATTCATTGATTAATGGATTGCCTTCAAGTGGAATCTGTTAGATAGCATAAAAGGACACCAATAATTTAAAAAAATCAATGTTATAATCAAAAATTAATTAAAGTAAATTAAATTAAATTTAAAGGACATAGTATCTTAGTGATAAGCTATCAACTGCCAGATTGGAAGATTTTAGGTTTAAAGTTATATTTCATCAAAGAACTGCCAAATATGTGGTTTTTGATGAAATTAAATAGTCTATATTAAGTCCGATAAAAAGGATGGTCCGTCTTATGTAAAGCAAAAGTTTAGAGATGGAGGTGCCGGTTGAGGTGCTTTCGGTGCTAGTCTCATAATCTTACTTTGGCTTAATATGACCAGATTCATCCCAAGTAAGCTTTCGTTTTATTTCGGCAATGACTATAAAACTAACTAGACTAATTTTAAATTTATTTAAGATCATTTAGTAGTAATTAAAAGACAATCTCTGAAGAGTTCTCTTCATTTCGAACAGTACGCAGATGACAAAAAGGACACTTCAAACAACATCCTTTTTTTCCAAATTTTTACACAACTATTGCAAGAGGTAAAAGCTATAAAAGTTAATTCGAACAGATCCTTTCTTATTTCTTCAGTATTTCAACACTTTATTGAATTTTTTGTTTTAATAAAGTTACTAGATTTTCTCAAGTGTAATTTAAGAACTTCTAGGTATAAGAAATGGAGAGAAAAGTCAAACCACTGATCAGTTGTCTAGACAGTTCCAATTATATTGAACTATTTAAATTTGATGGTCATGTTGAAAGCTGGTTAAATATAACATTTCATACTTTTCAATGTAAGTGTCATATCTGCATTATTTTTTTGATCAGCTTATATATGGGGCTGATGAAAAATTATGTCTTTGTTCTGACTTGTCAACACCTCAAAAATGCAAACTGCAACGTCTAGTCTTTCTGACCACTTAGAATCATCTTTGGATGTTCAATTACTATTTAAAAAATAATACAAGGTTAACCCGTGTATTTTTATAATATTCAGACGACTGCGAACTGAAAGTTTAAAAATTTCCACTATTCAAAAAAGTAAATAAATAAATAAACAAACTGGAAAACTATTCATTAGTGTTACTATAAAAGGTATGTCTAAACATAGAATTAACAAATTATTCTGTTTTAAACTCCTTTTCTATTAATCTGATGTAAATTAAAGATTTAATTTTCCCTTTTTTTGCTACCATTTTACTATTAAGTTCAACATAAATATTTATTATAACTTAACAATAATTTTCATTAAATATTTCAAACAACACTGGCAAAACAAATCTCGAATGTCCTGGGTCAGGTGACTCTTTATCTACCAACACAAGTTGAATAAAAGCCATATTTACATTAAACTTTTTTTACAATAGAGATATATTAAGTTTCTAATTTTTAAAAATTCACTATTTATTTTTAAGAGGGCAGATAGAATACCTAAATATTAAGATTTTAATTACATTATAAAAATTCTTACAATGACGAAATTAATACAATTATATAAGTTCATTAGAAGTAGTCTCTACGCTCAAATGTTATTTTATAGTCCCACACATGAGTATTTTATACTTCTTAGTATAGTGAAGATAATCGAATCTGCACTTAGGGAGATTTTTTTTGGCAGATTAACACCAAAATTCAATACAAAAATACAAAATACAAGTTTAGTAACAAGATCATTTACCAAATTTCATTTATCTAAGTCTTTGCGTTTTAGAATAATCTCTTTTACATGCCTGAAAATGTACAGACAGATAGACAATCAACTCATCAACGAATTAAGTAGAACATTTCACACGGGTCAACACTTTGTATGCTAAAACGTATTCGAAATTTTATTCATTTAGATTTTTACGTTTTGGAGTTATTACGTTCCCTATAATTTTAGAAACAAGCAAAACAAATTTTTGGGAATGATTTCGGTTAAAATACGATTTAAATATGTAAAATTTTATGTTAAGCATGTGTGCCTACATGGCAAATTCCACCAGTACAGCTCAAAACAATTTTAGTTATTGTAATAATAGTTATTAGATTAATATTAATTGCGTTTTAAATTCAGAGAAGTTTATAACTTGAAGATTCGTTAAAATATCTTTCTCAAATATTTTGAAGATATTTTTTTATTTACTTTATTTACGAGAAAATAAAATATATTTTCAAATAACATTAAAAGGTTAGTTATTAATAACAGTTTTAATGCTTTGAGTTATTTTTGAAAAGTAACGAAAAGGAAAGAAATAAACCTTGAATTCATCTTGTTTGTAAACATGACCTGTTTAGAAAGTAGGAGACAGAGTTAACTTTTTTAAATGCTATTTTTAACGAGGTAGAAGATACAAAGGGTTTGTTTACTTATTTGTTATTTACAGAGCATTATAAATAGCGTTCGGCTATTTTTAAACAGAAATTATCTCTTGTGAACAGATCGGCTAAAATAAATCAAGCATAGAAATTTCATGAAGTTTGCTTTATTCAGTTATGTGACTGCTTTCTATTTCTCTTGTACGAAGTTAGAGAAAAAAATGGCAATCGGCGAGAAATGTGAACTTTATATTTTAGCGAATCTGTTCGTTCTAAACATCACAAAGTGTGAAAAACACATTTTTTTCGTATCTATAAATTGATCTGCTATCTCTCGATGGCAAAAATAACTTAAAATCTCTTTTAAGCTAGACAACTGAAATGTAGCATAGTAATGTAATATCAAATTTTCAATAATATCCATTCAGCGGATGTCTATCTGTGTTAGTATATGGTTACCTGATAACTACAAAACGAAGAGAACTAGATGAAAGAAATTTAGTATACGGATAGTGTCAAGTATAGATACCTATAAAATTTGAAACCCCATCTGTCTAAAGATCGTCTGTAAACGCAATGATTTGAAAATATGAAATTTAATATCTGATTTGGTGATTATAATTTCAGTTCTGTGTTAAATTGTGGTTCTGTATTAATTGTGGAAAGAAGTATACTTAAAATCGTTTTTTAGCTGTTGTTAAATAAAGACTTAATCGCCAAAAAAACTCGCCAATGATCATACAATAAATCGCCACGGATTCAATAAAAAATTATGATTTCAAATTTTTTAACAATTGACAATTTTACGTGGTGGGAGGGATATAATAAGTATTATTGGAGAATTTACAAATTGTGTTTGGGGAAATCACTCCTTCTGTTTGGTTAATGTAGCTAAAATGCTCCCCCTCCCCCCAAAAGGATATATGATAGAAGAATGAATAAATATTACTGTTTTTAAGTAATTGAATGAAAATTATAAGGCTAATGCAATCAGATTTTTAATTTTTGAAAAAGATTTAAAGTCATTAAATTAATTCCAATCTCTGTAAAAAATATCAAATTGCATCGGTTATTTCTTAAAAAAAATTGAGATGAGCTAAACAGATAGCCAACTTTATGAAGAAAAAAGTTGATAAATTTGTAGCTTAAGTTTGTTTGTTATAAATTTTCTCAGAGATAAGAAAGAATTACGCTGCAAAGTTTTACAATTCTCTTAAACATTTTTACCAAATAATAGTATTTTATTTTAGTTTTTGACACAAAAATGAATCCTTTTAATACCTCTTAAGTTTTCTAAGAGTTTATTAAATTTTAGACGGCATACATGGATAAATATTTTACATCATTTATTGGCTCGATGTTTTCATGTCGGAATCGTGTGTTTTTCTTTCAAAAAGATCAATAAACTAAACCAATTAGCTTTGTTATTAAGTTTCTTTCATATTTTAAAGAAAATTGCTTAATATTTTTTTAATTAAATTTAAAAGCTTACTATTTGTTCAAAATGCATAATTCGGTAAAGGATGAATAGAAAATCAAAAGTTAATATAAATGTAAATTGAGCCAATTTTGATACATTGAAATAAATTTTATAAATTGACACATGGGAATTTTAAACTTTTAAAATTTATTTATTTACGAACTTCAAGTCGCATGAACCTTATTCTGTTTCTATTAATATTTTTTACTTACTTGTTTATCGATATTATACTATAAAGAGAAAAAAATTCAATGAAAAATGTCATGTTTTTTTTTCGTTTCTTTAAAAAATACTCAATGACACACTCTTCATTTAATTTCATTGTTTCCAATGAATAAACCATAGCACACGAAATAATTACTTAAATAAAAAAAATATTGAATTGAAATCTGCTATGCATACTTCAATGTATCAAGTCAGAACATAATTTCTTGAAAGGTGTTAAATTATATTTTTATTCATTTTAATTGTTTCACTGAATGAGTCACTTTAGTATTGCAAACGATCCAAAAAAAATTTGTCTCGCATTAATTGTTAAAAAAAAATATCACGTTTCCTATTTGCTTCATTTCATATAATTACGTGCTCAAAATGACATTTTTCTAGTTTTTAATGGCTGTAACCATTAAATATTTTTTAAAAAATCAGATCTTTTGTAAATGCAATGGTAACGCTTAATTAAAAGCTGATTTTTTGAGATTTTTGTGCAGATAATAACATTTTATTTTTCGAAAACGGATTTTTTTCGATGCCAAAAATCTCATCTCCAAAACCACATTATATTCTTAAATGATGATAATTATTTAGATTTTTGTTAACAAATTTAAATTTAGATAGATCTGATAGATTTACTCTAAATTTCGATAAATTTAAAATAATAAGTCTAAATAATTATTTAAATTTATTTAGATTTAAATTAACAGTTTAAATAATTATTTTAATAAAAAAACTCGCTTTTGAACGAAATATATAATTATTTTATGTACCCTCTATCAGAATGGATGGATATCCACAAAATATATCGCATTCTTCGAATTTCCATGCCACACTAAAAGCGGCACTTTACAACATTTCATCCAATATTCGCGCCAAATATTTCATTTGGGGTTTAGTCTAACTAGCAAGTTAAATTTATTTAGCTGGATACTAAACATATATCTATCTTTATACCAAATTTTTACACTTCTATCGAATTTTGAAAGAAATTCATTTAGCGGAAATTTGTCTGCCTATCTGTTCAAATATAAATGAATATAATAACCTTAAAATATAAAGGGCTATATGCATAAAATTTGATACGAAGTTTCAGACTTTAAAGAATAGATTTTTATCAAATTTTGAATCACACTTGCTAAAAGGTTGACCGTCTGTCGTTCTGTATTTTCGCATGCATGCATAATTAAAAATTGAACCCAAATAAACTCCTAAAATGCATTAAGTAGCATTTGAATGTTCCTGTAGGGAACTTTGAAAATAAAAAGATGAGTACTAGGCTTAGTTCGGTGTTAACAATTTTTATGCAAGAGAGAGGTGCTGGTTAACATTTTTATCATTGAAGACATTTCCCGATGTTTTCTGATCACAGCTGTTTATTTCAAAATATTGTAGACAATACTGATCGATAAATTATTTTCAATAACCATGCCCTCAAATTTATAGCGACTACAACAACAAAAAGCTGGATTATTATCCACAAGTTGTATCTGCTTGTTATTGGTCGAACCACAAGGATGCGGCCTTAGCGAAGGCAATGCGTTGTAAATCGGAACGCTTTATGATTCATAAGCATTTCGCAAGACACAGAAAAATAATCTTGTGTAGTTGTGGGTCTGGTGATCTGCCAGTGGCGGCGTAAACAATTTTTTGCTCCTTTTGTGCCCCCATCCAAAGAAGATTCGAGATGAAAAACATCAGTTAGCTTAGCGGTTGAAACAGAAACAAACAGTTTTGAAATCTCTCTTGTTATCTGTCTCTTTCCCCTCACATGATCATGGATCCTGTTTAGAAAGAGACATCTAGAGGAGGAGGGGTGAAAATAAGGCGAAATAATTTTAAATTGTTGCTAAAATAATGTCACTCCATTGAAACAATGAATCTTGAACAGTATTTAGCGACAAATTAGAGTACCTTTTGACATAATAGTGTATCGGTGGAATTTCCCCAGACTTAAAGGAGGACCTCAGACAGATGTCTTAAAAAGATATTATTAGAACTAGTTTACAGGTAAAAAAGACTAAAATGAAATAAGCTATGCATAATTCAATGTATCATGTGAGAATATCATTTTTTGAACGGCCAAGTACCGCGTGCTTGTGCAAGTTAAATTTTATTTTTATTCATTTTAATTGTTTCTTTAAATGAGTCACTTTAGTATTGCCAATGATCTAAAAAACGTTGTCCCGCCTTAATTGTTTAAAAAATCTATCACATTTCCTATTTATTTCGTTTCATATAATCGTGTGCTCAAAACGACGTTTTTATAAGTTTTAATTTGCTGTCGTCATAAACATATTTTTTTATCAGAGCTTTTATAAATGTGATGGCAACGCGAAGATAAAATTTAAATTTTTCGCCTACATTTTTTATTATTTTTCGTCTACGGATTTTTGTCCACCTCTTTCCCAAAATAACATTATGTTCTGGTATGATAAAAAGATACATTCTTATAATTATAAATTATTAGGATATTAATAAAAGTTTTCCAAGTATAAATGGTAAGATCCTCATCTTTTCACTTTATCATGTCCTTACTATAGAGAAAATATAGCTATCGACAAAAAATTCAAACTCCAGATTTTCATAAATGTCCATATTTTAAGCCTCCCTGAGTTCGAAAAACATATTTTTAGAAAATATTCGTCTACCAGTCTGTCTGTGACAAAGATAACCAAAAACGCTTTGAATTAGACGAGTGACATTTAGTATACGGTTTTTAAACCGTACAAATTTCTCTCAAATTTTAAGTAAAATCCGTCCCGGTGAAGTCCATCAGTTCTGCTGGTCGAATATAAGTTAACATGTTCATCTCTAAAGCATGAAAACCGGATAGATAAAAGTTGGTACATAGATTTAACATGTATCGGTAATGAACTAAAAAGTTATGATCTAAATCCAGCTATGAGTTAACTGTTTGTTGGTTTGTGTTTTCAGAAACATATAAACGCGATGATTCAAAAACTCAATGACTAAAAAGTATCATATTTGGTATACCATAAAACAAAGTATCATATAGTAACAAATGCAAATTTATGTCATATCCTTGTTTCAGTCTTTCTGAGAAAATATTACTAGAGTGCGAATTCAATTTTTTGGATACTATTAACGCAGGCTAGGGATTAATCGCTAAATAACTGGCCAAAAATGACACGATAAATCCTGTAAAAATGCTACACTCATGCAAGAGTTAATAATTAGTAACTATATTATATCAATGGTGTGAAAAGCGTTTTGTGGCATGGCAAGTCTATTAGAGAGTATACGAGAATTTTTTGGGGAGCTCACTCTTGCTATTTATTAGATTCATTTAATTATTAGAGTATGTAATAAATATAGAATATTACTTTAAATTATACTGTACAGAAATGTATATATCCATCATACTAAAAAAATAAATAAACATTTTCAGAAAGATCATACAAAAATTGTATTAACAGAAAAAAATGCATATATAATAGCAAAAAATAAATAATCAGTCTGTTGATTAACTTTAAAATGCGAAAATTTGCTAAATTAGAATTGATTTTTTCATTAAAAGAGGATCTTATAATGGACCATGCCCAGGGCTGTAAATTACTGAATTCCGCCAAATGCGTAAGTACTGTTTAAAAGAGAAATCTTCGAATCAATTCCCCCCCCCCCCTTCAAATCAAGTCAAGTCAAACAAAAGGAAACTGTAATAATTCACAAAAAATTCAGGGAAAATATTTTAATATTTTGATGAATCTTAAAGGTTTCAACTCTCTCTCAGCTCAAAATTTCTTTTTCTTTTTTTTACAATAGTTTTTTTCCTTTCTTTTTTGGGGAGGGGGGAGGGTTTAGAGCAGGGAGATTCAAAAACGTAACGAACGAGATAAATGTGGTTCAATGTTTCCATCAAAATTGAATATTTCTGTCAAATTTTGAGCAAAAGTTGTCAATGGAGATTCTGATTGTCCATCCGTGGACAAATGAGTACGGTAATAAAAACGAGACCATTTTTGGATAAACAGTCGAAAATCGTATCCGCTCCAATTCTGTTGTGGCGTTCATTCATGTTTACATTAGGCGCAATCCTCTCTTCTAAGATTTTAAATGGCATAATATGCATTCCATTTTTAAGTAAAAATTGAAAGATAATTGAAAATACTTCTTAAAGATAATTTTAATTCTTAATTAAGGTCAATATAAATCCCAGTTCTACGCGTCCCCTTTTCATTTATTTAGGTTTTCTTTTTAATCAAATTGTATGTATCTGGATTAATAATTAAAGTTTTGGCTGACAGCAAATATTGTAAAGACTTGATGGATTGGTCCTGATTGCACTTGTTTGATCGCACTTTAGTTAATTAGGTAACTCCGAAACTGGGCAGAACATGTTATTACCAGGATATTTTTACTTTCACAATTTATTCAGAAGCCGATGATCAAATAAATTAATGCAGAACAATATTAGTCTTAAAGCCTTCAATAAAAATGTTAAAGATATTTTTAGAATAATGAATGATCTAGCTAAAATATCTTTCTATGGCATCAATGTAAATGACGTCATTGTCATATGACAAATGTAAATGTGCATATCGTATAAATTTGCATAGCTCACCATAAAAACAGCAGGAATGGTTTCTCCAAAACTTCTCGCATATTCGCCTCACGTGATATTGGCGTATAAAATTACGAATATCCTAACATTTAGCTTGAATTTACAGAATTCTTTGACTTATCTTTGGCGAGTTATTTGGTAATTAATCATTGGTAATCATTGATAGTATTCAAAAATCGAATTTGTGCTTTAGACAGTTTTTCAAGACCGATAAAAACAAAAATCTGACCCAAAATTCCACAACAAATTTGATATTTTTATATCTCTGCGTTTTAGAATAACTGTGCTTCTGAAAAAATAGATCAATAGACTATCAATCCGTGGATGGATTTGGCTCAAAATTGGATAGGCATCTACACTGCGGATGATAAATCTCTGTACCGAATTTTATGCATATGGGACTCTTCGTTTTGTATTTTATTGTGTTAGCCTATATTCGAGCAGACGGACAGCTGAATTTCCTCCAGATTTTACAGAAAACTTAATGAAATTTATAAATTTGGGGTGAAGATCGCCCGACTGACGGAAAAGCATCTTTTTCTCTAATAATGCGACGAGGAACGGCAAATTCTATAATGAAACAAGTTTTCAGATTTTTATATAATGATTCTGAATTATACATAGATTTAAAAACAGGTACTTTTCCGTTAGCCGGGTGCCAGCAAAAAATCATCATATAATGTAGAATTTCGCCAAATTTCTAAGTTATTTTAAAGCAAAAAAACAGTGAAGTAATGTAGAATTCCGTCAAATTTCTTTGGCGATTTTTCGCTTGTACCCGGCTAACGGAAATGTATCGAAAAACATTTAGAGGGAATCTTTTAAAGTATTTATTAAAACAGAATTTTTTAAATCTTTTTTAACCAAACAATTATAATATTACAGTGGTATATAATAATTTTTATTAAAAATTATACATATAGAAATCCAATAAATATTAGTTATCAATTTACTTTCTACGTAAACAGAAAATATTAGAAAAATTATACGAAGTTTAAAATTAATAAAACAATATAGAAACACTTAATTGCAATTCTAAGATACGAACTAAAATTTTATTCCCGAGGGAGATATGAAGCAAAACAGTAAGCAATTATTTCACTCAGTATAAAAATATTCTTTCGCCAAACACGCCAATTACATAGTTCTAAAATCATTTCTTAGGGATTTCGAATTTATTACTATATTTCAACAGATTGTTGTTTAGAGCACCAATTATGGAAATTCTATGCATAGAAACGATATTTAAAAAGAACGTATTTTCTTACAGCTTATTATATAGGCAATAAATGCGTAAACAGACAATTGAAGTCATTGCTTGTGACGTAGACATACTTTTCTTCAAACCTCGGTTGCCACTAACTAATTAAATAATGTTTATTAATTTTTAAAATGTCAAAATCGATTTACTTGTTACTGTTATTCAATATTTACATATTAAGGGCAATATTTCAGTTTAAAAGTAATATTCATTTCTCTTTTTCAAGAGATTCATCAGAATTTTAAGAGAGAATATATGAAAAAGTGGTGTCTACAATCGTTTCGCTCTTTTTCCGTTTACATCTTTATCAACATTTATCATGCGTAATGATAAAACGAAGAATATCCATTTGTATAGTTAACTGATTGGTTATAATTTTAACTATTCTGCAAATGAAAAATATTGCCCCAGGAAGATTTTTCACTTCTTTTCAACCTATTTGGTTGAAAAGAAGTGAAAAATAGTATTTTAAAACCATTGTTTGAATATTTATAAGAAATACATCGCATGGAGGAAATACCGCAATTTTTTAAATATACAGAAAAAAATCAATATTTGGTGAAAGAATAATTTCATTTAAAAATGTTTCACATTAATTAGTTGTGCAAATATTCTTAATGAATAAGTATATTTATGTATAAAATATGTTTGGGAAGGTCATTCAACTAGGACATGCAAATATACCGAATTATGCTTCACTTAAATAACTCCTTAAAATTATTATTGCATAGACTACTTCTTAAATAATAGTTTCCGATCCAAAATGGAGTCGTGCGAATTAACGAATTGCTGAAATAACGACAGTCATGTCTTTTGTCTAAACTCATAAATGAAAAAGGTTAATTCAGATAGTGATCGCGAGACATGGCGTATAAAAAATGTTTTTTATCGTTAATTAATACTTTATTATTAATGTAGGATATTCCACAGAGCTATTTTATTTAATATTAATCTGCCCTCATTTTAATTTGTCAACACCCGATGATAAATATAATTCAAAGCAAGAGTTGTAAAAGGTTAGATCATTTCCCAGAGGAAGATAATTTTAATTAGTTTAGCATTCCAAAACAACGCCATCTATCGTGCTTTTGAAAAACTGCCCCAATGAATATTGAGGCAGAGGCCCACTAACATTGGTAAAGGAAAGACGTCTGTCTTCACGCGTCAGCGGTTCCCCCAAAACTTCGCGGCAACATGTTTTCAGTCATAATGTTTTCCTACTTTTAATGTCCTTCTAGAGGAAATAGTCTAATTTTCTACTTATTAAATATCTCCATGTTTTAATTCTTTTAATATTTCCCTCTAAATACTCCCCCTGTAAATATTCCCCTTTAACTCTAAATAAATTCTTTTATTTTTTTAAGAAGTCTCTTCATCCTTTGTTTGCATTATTTTAATCTTGGTTTAGAAACTAATCCATAAATATTAACAAAAAACCCTTGACATCACGCCACTAAAACCCTGCTACCTAAAGAGTCTAATTTTTGAAAGATTTATTTAAACTCCCACATTAATGTTTGCTGATTTATTTATCCAATGAACATCACTGAATGATTCTTTTGAATCGGAACATTTTTGTTCAAGCATTGCAGACAAAATGGAAAGGCGGAGTTAAATAATTAAAAGTAATAATCGTAAATTTTGCTCTGATAAGAATTGAATTCTCTTCCTCAGAAATAATAAATTATTAATATTTTATTATATATATTTATCGTATATATCTATTAATATTTTATTGTATATAATATAGATTATAAACTAGCATTATTACAACGGTATTTTATTGTAATACTGCTATATTATTTGCAGAAATATATGTAATAATCGTTTATTGATTGCAAGCTATTTTTTTCGCCGAGAGATATTGAATTTCGTCTCATTATTTAAGTTTAAAATGTATCCGATATTAGATTCAAATATTAAATAGATGGCATGCTTTATAATCTTAATTATAATAGGATTCAAGAATTTAAGATTTAAAAACCTTTTTTTTTCCAGTTTTATATAATATAGTTTGCCTTATTTGAGCAAATAGCATGGTTCAGTCTATTGAAAAGACAAAAGGATTAGCAATACAATATTGTTTCCTTGCCTCTTGTTTTTATTAATCTTATTCATTGGCTTTATTTAAATTCTTTAAGATAATTCTTTTTATTCATTTAATTCCATACATTCCTATATCAGCCATTCCATTTTCAGAAAATCTGGTCACTTTCAATAGCAGAAACCGAAATTACCAATACCAGGAAACCGGTTTGTCAGACAAGAAACCAGTTTCCTAATCTAACATAAAAGAAATTTTGTAAAAAATAAATAAATAAAGTATTAACGAAATATGTTTTTATGTTTCATTGCCCGCTTTTTAAAATTAAATTCTTATTATTTGATCTTTTTTTATCTCCTTCAGCTATTCAATTTCATGCATTCCTGTATTACCCCCTCCATTTATTTTTTAAATAAATCTGGTCATTTCAAATAACAAATACTAAAATCGTCTACGTCAGAAAACTGGTTTGTCAGACAGGAAATCATTTTCCTAATGTGGCTGACATAAACGTGTTTTCGTAAACCGCCAAACCAACTCATTCAGTGCAAATCAAATGAGTCAAATCTCCTGAATCAACGCTCATTTTCGCTCCACCCTGGAAAATTCCTTAATTCGTCTATGAGTAATGGGGGTGGGGGTGGACAAATATCTGACGTCACAAAAAAACCGCAATTCAAGTACTTGACGCCCATAGCGCTTAAGAAGATACCACCTACTCTTCCCAAAACAACTCTTATTTAAGGCCCCGACGGTGAAAGACCCACTTTCTAATTTTATCTATTCTCTTTCTTATTAACTGCGCTTCGACATTTTGTTTAGAACTATTTTTTCATGTCTCCACCTTATTCGAAAATGGCTGCTGTATTTAGAAAAGTGCGGCAAAGGTCGTAAAGAATCTAACATTCTTTTTCTTTTCTTTTCTTTTCTTTTTTTTTTTTTTTTTTCATCTCAAACGCGAAGTTTGGTTTTAAACGCGTGAATCAGCGACTTCAGCTTTCGTCTTGTTTTTATTATTATTTTCTTACTTTTTTTTACCAGCTGTCACCCGTGAGTCAGTGATTTTTTTTTCTGTGTTTTTTCCGGAACATCCGTCATGCTGAATTTTCCGAAGTAGACGGGTCTATGTATATTTGAGTAGACCAGGAAGACGTATGATTTTATCTGAATCGAGAGGCACGATTATGTGTCGGCAACAGACTGGAAGGAACAGTTTGAAAGTTTTTTTTCGAGCCGAAAAAAAAAAATTCCGAATTCTGTTCGGTTTTAATGGTAAAATCTATAGATCTTATTTTATTTATGCTTGATTTAAAATGCATAAATTACCGGGGATGAAATTTTCTTTTGGGAACCTTGCTGCCATCCATCAAATAGGCTTGGAAAAAATTTAATCCTTTTTTTTCTCCCCCCTCCTCCTTTTGCTTTCGGTTCGCAGAGTGAATCCATCCGTTTTTGGGATCGTTCGTTGAGTAAAGATGAAAAGTACAGATAAGTTTCCTTTCTTTCGTTTGCATGGTCAAACTCGTGTTATTCAATCTCGTATTTATAAACTCCTAGAAACGGAATAAAATAAATGTATTTTTTTATTTCTTTTATAATTTTTCCATTTAATGAAAGAGTTTTATCCAATCTGTTCCTCAAAAATTCACGGCATTAAAAACTTTGAGTTGCAGTGAAATTACCACTACCAGAATTAGTTTTTCAATAATAATTCTTGTCTCATTCAAATAATAACCGTGCTTGAATTTCTCTTGATAAGAAAATTCTCTAAGCTGTTAATTTATGACGAATTTTCTTGAGATAAAGAGATAAATCAAACGAATATATGATGATTATAATTCTAATCACTAATTCGAAATTTTAAGATTAGAATTACCAAAGCAAGAATTCACTAGTAATAAACCAAAAATTTCTTTGCAAGCTAAAGGCAAGACCAAATTGTTCTTAAAAATTATTTTAAAACGTTTATTTAACACTTTTATAAAATAGAAACAGAAGATATGCTAACTCGTTACATTGTATTTAGCTAGTTGACATGTCCCTATGTCTTCACCAATATGGAATTTCCATGAAACGAAAGGCTTTTGCTTTTCAAAAATATGTGACGAATGCACAATGGTGATAATTCCAATCATTCGTTCAAAATTCTGATATTAAAGTTACCAATGCAAAGATTTCCTAGAAATTAAAAAAAAAATTCTTGACAACATAACGGTAAGGTCCATTTCTTAAATTATAAAAGGCTTATATGACTCTTTGATAAAATAGATACGAAAATTAGGCTAACTTGTAACACTGCATTAATCTGATTAACTTGTCAGTATATCTAAACATAGAGTTACTAGGAAATAAAAAGTGTTTGCTTTTCAAATAATCCGAGACATGTATTATTAACATGTATAATTATTAATTTGTTATTATTCTCTCTCTTATGGTCATGTATTGATTATTATTCTCTTTCTTATGGTAACGTATTCGTTATTATTCTCTTTTTTATGGGGATTTATTTGTTATTATTTTCTCTCTTATAGTCATGGATTCATTATATTCTCTCCAAAAAAAAAAAGAAGAAGAATGCCATAGTATCTCAATTAACCACTAGCATTATCTTAATCTAAAAATCAACATAACATACTTTAAGTGCTTCTAAATTTAAATTTAAAGCATTCCACTTGCTTTTATCAATAAAAAAAAGCTTTCAGAATACAATTGCAAATCCACCTAATATCCAACTGAAGGGAACAGGAAGTGGAGAAAGTGGAATAATAAAGTAAGAAGAAAAAAGAAGGGAAAAAAAAAGATGATGGAAACAACAAAATCTTACCACTTCGGTTTTGGAAGTTGCTAATAATAACACCATGCCATCTAGGAACCCTTTCCATTATCCATCCCATAAAAATAATAAAGAAAGGAAAGAAGAAGATAAAAGAATCATGCTTTCGGTGCGATGGCATCAGACAATGGTCCAATAACACTCCCGTTCATTTTCAAAACGAAGCGCCATCCCACCTCGCTGCTGGGCCCAGATAAAAGAACCGGGGAGAATAAGAATTTCTGGATCGGAAGTGCCCAAATGAGAACATCCGTTCGATGTTTTTATACGAGGGATGGTAGACAAATAATACGGAATGAAAGAAAGACGAAGAAGAAATCTGGGGAGGCATTAGTTTGAAAGTGGTAGCTAGAAAAATCGTTGCACGAGCCGGATACCTTCGTCTTGTATCGTCAATTCAGTGTGCGTCATATTTTTGATCATCAAATATCAATATGATTATTGGAAAATTTTCTGCAAAAAAAGTTTGGCCATTTGTGTTTGCTAATGTTTAGATTAATTTTGGGTTCTCTTTATTGAGCTGGCTTATGAGGGGCTGATCATTAGCTGTTATCATAGAAGTCATTTTCTCATCTTAAAATGATTTTTCTTGATGTGGTATCGCTTCTCTTAAACGAGCTAATACATTGATCTAATCTGTGGTATCGATGCATAACTAGAATAATAAATCCTTGTAAAAAAGAACACTTTTTCTGTACTAACCCTTTAAATAGCTAAAAAAATTATTAGGAACCGTATTATTGATCATATAGTTAAAAAATAAGCTTCAAACACATATATGAAAACAAATAAACTTGAATGAAATAGGAAAACTATTCGATGCCAATCAGTGATTTAAAAAATAAGTGATATAACTGAAAAATAATGTATTGTATCAGTGCTTTAAATTTAATGTACATTATGTTTTTAAGCCTTCAAGCATCGTTAAAATTATAATGAAAGAGATGTATGCCAGAAAGATAGGGTATGTTGGTATATTGTATCGGATATAATTCATTGACAGAAGAACTTCATAGTCAGAAGATTGCAGCTTGGGATTTCTTAGTAATCCTGACATGATAATTGCATTTTGATATATTAAAATGACTCTTTGTTTCATTTTCCCCTGAGGCACAAGCACGGTGTTTCAGTGAAAGGACATTCCATTTTTAATTTTTTATTTCAGTTGTCACTGGTAAATTACAGTATTTCATGATTTTAAAAAAATTTCTTCTCTGACAGCATTCTATTTACTTTTAAAAATATAAAATAATTTTTTTCCTTATTTTTCTGTTAAATGCAGCTAGAAAGGAAAAAAAATGCATATTTTCATTCATGAATTTCAAATCTTTCGAAAAAAAGCAATTAAATATTTTATTAAAAAAATTATCATTGATAAAATGGCATTGGAAATTTCAGAGAAATATCTTAATTTGTAGTAGTCCCTCTTTTTACTTTTACTTGCTTGGAATAGATAATCCAGCAAAAATAACATGCGACTATTTTTTTCACTTCCAGGTTTAAATCAAGAGCTCCATTTTAAAAAACAATTCTTTGAAAGTAATTAGAATGCAATATGCAGTTAAAATGAATAATTCACTTTTTTTTCTTTTTAACAAACATCAGATTCTCCAGAAGATATAAAAAAAGAAGAAAAATCTCAAATTAATAACTTATTAATTAAATAGTGAGAAATTTAACAAAATGGCGAAATAAATTGCAATGAAATATTTACAGAAAAATAATATATAAGTATTTTTTTTCTTTAAGGTTGGAATCAGAAGCAATGTTTTAAAGAATTCTATTGCAGAAACTAACCTACAAAACATTTTCATACACTTTTTGCAATGTCCAAAAAATATTTAAAACATTTTTAATCCTAAAATAGTGATTTTTCAGTTTGTTTTACTTTTGGCCTATTGTTTCACGTCCTTAACATTTACAAATAATTTATTACGTTATAATAACTTAATGTTTAAAAATAATTTGTTATAGTATAATAAATATTTTTAATTGTAATAAAATTATAAATACAGAAAGAAATACTATATAGTGTATGTAGCAGATATTTTTTTTGACTTTCTATTTACATTTAAACATAAAAAAGTGGAAATAAAAATAAACTATTTCAATTTATTAAACTGTTTGAAAAATTAAACGGCATTTTGTCATGTGTCTTGTAAATTGATTGTTTGTGAAATATCATTTTTAGTATATTCAGATTTTATGTAAATATACGTTTTTGTTCTTTCTCAAAGGAGGCTTTCGTTCAGCCATATCTGATAGATTATGATAAAGCAATTTCATGCATTTTATTAGAGGGGAAAAATAAATTGCGATCAAATGGGGTAACATAGACGATTAAGATTTTATCGTAAAACATTGTTGCAATAAAGTGTAAAAAAACTGCATTGAAATATCAGTTTTTAAGAGTTGTCATTGTTCAAAAATGTTAACATAGAAGAATATATTACACAAATTGGGGCATTTTCATAAAATCGAGCATAAAATAACATTTTTATGGAAGCAAAAAAATTGTTTTCTAAAAAGCGTAGGCAAAATATACTAACTGCGCTATCAGAAATCAATTATCTGTGACAAAAAGGAGTTATTATTTTCAATTATTCATAAGTGATTGTCTCTTTAAATAGGCAATCTACTTTCAAACATATTTGAATTCAAAAAGAAGAAGAATTTTTCTATCGGTATCTAGTTACCAGTCGATATTTTTGTCGTTATATTGTATCTGAATTCATTAGAGCATTATTACATGTGAAACTAAAAGAACCGTTTAAACATCTTTTTAACTTTATCATATTAATAGTATGATGGTAAATAATGATAACAGATAATTGCATTATTGAATGAAATGTCGCTGGTATGAAAAATTGCATACGAAATCAAAGAACTATTAAACATCGCTTTAGTTTAAAATTTAAATTATTTTTCCATTTGTAAGACAAATGTATGCACATTAATTAAAGAAAATCAGATTATTAGCTTTATTACAATATAAATAGAAAAGTAATAACTAAGCAAGATAATAATAATGATTTTAGTTTAAAATAAAATGAAGTAGAGAAAAGAGTATTTATTTTTAGATATGAAGTAATGATATGTTGCTAAAACTTTTTGTTTTAATGTCATCAATTCAAAAAAGCTGATGTATAATTATGAACTGTCAAAGTTAACCATCCCTAGTGTTAGTTTTTAATACTCTTCATTCAGTTTGTGTGTGTGTGTGTGTGTGTGTGTGTGCGCGCGCACGTGCGTGTGTGCTAGCAGATGCTTGGCCAAATAAATGGAAGAAACTTTTGGAATTTTAAATTCATCTGGGAGGCATATGAAAAATAAGCGAGGCTGAAACTGATGACCATTTACATCATTATAGAAGTGTTAAAGATATCAAAATTTTTCCCTTCAGCAGTATTACTATGAGATTTTGATAGGGATTTCATTGACACATGACTTCTTTGGAAAGGGAAATTTTGGTATCTGTATAAGAATGTTGTAAGAATTGGGGATTTTTATCCTTTTACTCAGAAAGTGAGAACCTGCTAAATGCTGCAATTTTATAGAATGCATGTAGAATTATTTCAATAATTAAAAAAATAAATAAATAAATGGGAATTGGAGTTTGAAATATGAGAACATTTGAGAATGAAAATATGGGTTAAATTAAGATTAAAAAGGAAATTAATTAGGATTTAATTTAGATTGAGACATAATATGCAAGTCAATGCATAGAAATGTGTAGAGATTTACATAAATCCAGCAATATTGTAACTATCACCAAATTTTGTATTCCTCAAAGTTGTATTGATTAAAAAGAAACCAACTATCTTTTCTAACATCTTATGGGGAAAGAAAGAACAAAAAACCCTGAATGAACAGCAAGTGAAAAATCAATTGCAAAAGTTTCCAGATGTAGTTTAATTCTTATACATTCTTTTTCATCTCATTTTTAATTTATAATTTTAATGCGTTAATACTATGTATTATTAACTCATAAATGTTAAATTCTTGACTTTTATAACTTTCTATCCTAATATCAATTAGAGAATTTGATTATACGCATAACTTTCTTCACTATATCAGTTAGTTTTAGTAATTGAAGATTTTTTAAACATAAATACATTAAATGACTATGTAGGCATTACAATCAATATGTAGAATGATAATAATGAATGAAATGAAAAAAGAAACAAATAACTGTGCTTTTGGTTTATTTATATTCCCATCGGTCAGAAAGAAAGGGGAGAAAAGATGTTTTTATAAAGAATAAATCCCTTTTATAATATTTTTTTTAATGTATAATTCAAGAAATGTATAGCTGGAATAAAATGTATATGAAAAAATAAATGTTAAAAAAATGCTGAAAAAACTCGCTTGGATAATAATAGAGTTTTTTTTTAAATTATTGATTCAACCTACTTTTTGCAGCCTTAATTTAATTTAAATAAAAATATTCATTCAACGAAAATAATCCAAATGCGCATTATTAAGTGTGCGCATTTTTCAGGTTATCGTTAGATTTAAGGGAAAAAAAACCGCATCCACCGAATTGCACTTGGAACTCGACCCCTACTCTTCGCCATTTCTCATTGAGACCTTCCGGTTTCTTTTCCTTCCCAAGGAATGCGCGAGGAGGTCGGACAACCCTTTTGATCCAATCACATCCCACTATCGCGACCTTACATTCCTGCGCGAAGGAATGAATGAACGTCGCCTTCTCTCTCAATGAACAATACGGAAAGCGGCTACTATACGCAAAGTCGGGGGTCAATCCAGTCCAGCAGAGAGGTAACGTACGCGAGGTATGCGCTCTGTCTGGCCGTCTCGCACGCAGCCGGTATCGTTTGCGTGCTTGACCCGGCGTTTCTTGAAACACTGGATGAAGAAAATGGGGGCTGATTGTTGAACTTCCGCTTTCAAAAGATTTAGATAATCCGGAATTAAATAAAATTGGTATTTATGGATAAGGGATTTAATAAAGCTTGATAAGCGTTTCTTTTTGTGAAGCCGATACTTTTAGTGTTTAGTTAATAGTAAATTTTTGTATATTAGAAGCTCAAATAAAGCAGACGATGTTTTTTTTTAATATTAAATTTTTAATTTACATTATCTAAAATTACTTAAAAATATTTAAAATAATTTAATGAATCAAAGGCATTTACTAAATTTGCTGTCAAAGAAACATTATGCGGTCTCTAAACTGTTTATTTTAATTTCACATTACAGAACATTGTTAACTTAATCAATATGTAAACGATTAATTTTTCATTTCATTAAGTTTGTGATTATTTTTTACAAATATTTACCCTGTTTGTAATAAAACATTTCGAAGAGGATAAAATTATATTCGACAAAGCATTAATATTTTTCTAATTATTTATTTTTTACTGGATTTGAATTTTTTACAAATTTATTTAACAATTTGACTTCTTATTTCTCCTTTTCAATCGAAAACGACCTACCAAGGCAGCTGCCTAGACGTAAATCCCTTTCCTTTCAGATTACAGCACAAAACAGATATTTAAAATTAAAATTTATTAAAGCTGAATAAAAGACTTTCTTTGAGAAGGGGTAAGGTAAAATATTAATGACCTTATTGATGGTGTAATAAGGTTTAATTGGCTCCGAAGTCACAATATTATTTTTTCTTTAAATCTTCCATACATATAAACATAAAAAAAATTAAACTCTTTAATATTTTGTTTTCAAAATGATTTTACAGCTTGATAGAAAAGAAGGAAATAAGATGACGAGGATGACATCTGAGCCGACATCACCCTCATCAAACATCCACTCTATACCAGCAGCATATACTTTTGACATCAAATTTAATGCAACAGGGCTTGCGTATTCAATGATTTTTTAGTGAAATCAAATTTTTCCCTAGTATCTTGTCAATCCAATCTTATTACCAGGGAATCGGAGTTTTGTTTCAAGCAGGAAGGGACTTCTATGTAAAAGATATCATAGAATTTCCGGTGCTTGTGTATTAGACCGTCGATGTCAACGGTGTAGTAACTCATTGGCGATGGATTCAAATTTGTCGATAAACCGTCGAAGCCAACGAAACCAACAAAATGGCAGACGACAGTTAAGGTATGAACAGTTTTTAAAATGGCGGGTTTTTTTTTGCCATTATTGGCGGTTTAGGAACTCATTGGCGATGCTTTCAAATTTAGCACTAAAGATCGATTGCCTAATACATAAGTACTGGGAATATAGAGTCACTGCTCAAACTGATTAAAAGCAATAATACCGATTTCTTTCTTCTTTTACGAAAATTATAAACTGTGACATCGTTTTAAGAATTACCTAGGATTATTTTTCGCCTTTGGTATACTTAGACATTCTAACATTGTTTATATATTTGCTATAAACAATTTTTATATATGCCTTCTATCCTTCTCTACATTAGCGGATGTAATGGACCTGGAGTAATGTAGAGAAGAAGCGCTAACAAACCCTCAATGGTCACATTAATCCGCATGCATAAGACTTTCAAGAATAGTGACGTATTTGATGCTTCGTAAAAAAGCACAAAAATTTAGTATGGATTTGACATTAATCTGTAAATTTGGCCATAAGACTCTAAATTTTATACAAGCATCTAAATTTTATTGGTCTTTGCCTTTCATATGCACGCGAGTTTACAATGGGATTTTTAAATGGATTTAGCTCGAAATTTAATACAAATAACAATTTTATTGATCTGTATCTGTATGCGAAAATTTGTATTTGAAATTTTATCTATATATATCTTTTTACATTTTAAAAGGATTGCTTTCTTATGCATACAGACAGAAAGACAGATATTTCATTAACCAATTTTGTACGAATTTCGAAATAAATCTGCATGTTCGGTGTTAAAGTAATGCTCTGAATTTAATCTTTTTATCAGGATTTGTTTTTGAATTATTGTTTAAACAGAAACACAGACATAATTCCAAAATTGAATTATTTGAATTTGAAGGAGGAAGGATCATACTATATGTGAAAATTTTTTAAAATACTTTCATCAAATTTTATGACGGTTATAGTAAATTTTTAAAATAAATTTCGTAAATCAAAAAAATAATGAATTAATAATTCATTAATTGTGAAAGAATATTTATAGCTCTAAAATATTTATTAAAATGTTGCGCGACACGAGTTTAACTTTTTCCCTTCGAAAAATTTCTAATATTTCAGTTTTAAGCTTTTATCAGTTATTTTTAATAAACACCAAATACATGTATAAACTCAGTCTTACGCATTCCATGCATATTAGCTGTCATCAGAAATTACTTAAGAGCGTTTTGCTTATACGTTAATAAAATTAATTGACCGAAAGGTAGTCAACGTCTTAAAAGAATGAGCTTTTCAGGAACAATTATTGCTTAAATAATTCACTTATTTCAGCTAGTTACCTCTCAAGAAGAGCATTACGTATTTAAGTTAATAATTTCGTCACCGATTACCAGAATTAAGGTAGCGTTAATTTCCAGGCATGCGTACTCCCGGGATCTCTCTAAACGGACGCACCCAAGCATGCAAAGTCTGATTACGCAAATACAGGCTTTTAACGAATAATTATTTTATTTTAAAGATAATTCAGACGGAAGTAGATTTTAGTCCTATGCTTTTTTTCATCCCTAATAAATTGCCGATTTTAAGCTTGCTTGTGTTTGAGATAGCATTTTATCTTTATTGATTTAAAAACACAATTTAGTAAGCGTATCTTTAATATTTAAGTAGCTTTAACGCTTAAATTAACATGTGCGCGAAAATACCGATAAACACTGGACCATTCTGTTAATTTGATTCAAAATCTGATAAAAATATACATTTTAAATGCTACACTTGTGAACCATATTTTATCTAACACGGAGCGTTTGGTAAGTATCGTGTTAGTTTATACCTGAACAGCATGATAGACTTCTTCTGAAAGAATATCATTCAAAATATCTATAAATATGGAATAAAGACTGTATAACAATTTTTTTTCTGTCTAGCTGAAATATCAAGACCTCTTCAAGACGACAAATAACTGAGATCAAAATGCCACTTGTCAAAATCAATTAAATTATTCATTCAAAAGTGCAGTTCTCGCGAAGGAAATCAAAATACAGAACCCAGAGGGACGCTACAGATTTCTGACTTTACAATATTTGTTAATATGTTTATACATATACAGATGTTCCCAATGTAATTCCTAATTTTTTTCTTTTTCAATAAAAAATCGCCTTTAGCAACCAGCTGGTTCGTCAGGGGTATTAGTTATATTTAATTCCGCTTAAAATGTTTAAATATCTTTTTATGACTATAATTTTGTCTAACTATTAATCTTTGAGTCTGTATTACTTTAATTGCAATGCCTGCATACGTTTTATTATGTACATAAACCTATGCAATGGAGATCAATCCCATAACATCTTAGTACTACCAAAAACATTAATGTCCAATTCACTTATTTCATGATACTGCAACTTCATTCTTTATTCGTCTTGCAAAGCATACAGATATTAAACAGACCCCCTTTTTTTTAGCTTTCAATAAAGGGGAAAAACCCTTGCTATTATAAATTTGATAAAATATTAAAAATGCTTACATTTTTAATTTTAATTGATGAAACATTAAATACTTTGTGAGTTGCAGGGTAACGATGTAACCCCTTGCTTAAAATCAAGCAAATAAATAAATAAGAATTAAATACTGTCAAATTCAGAAAAAAGCTCGGCTATTTAACTAATAGTACAAATGAAAATATAATTTTTTAAAATGTTAAGATAATGCAAAAACTATTTTTTGTCGTAATATTTTCAGAAGTTGTTGTGGGAAAATGCTATAATTCAGCTTAAAATTCATTAATTTTATTAAACTCTGATTCTTAATGTTAAGTTCTAACTTAAATCACAATATTTATATGCCTTGGAGGAATGTATTTATTAGATTTTGTCCCTGTAGATCACACAATCTGATTTGTAGTAGCACATCTACACTTTAATTTTTGTGGTTTTGTTAGAAGAAATTCTGCAAGAAAGTTTTGTTGTATATTAAATATCAAAAATACAGGCAATTTTTTTTAAAAAAAAGTACTCAATGCATGTCATTATTTTAATTCAGTATACATTTTAATCCACTAATGCCGTCACTTAATCAATTAGACTTAATAAAATCTTTTAATGGCAGCACGTTGATTTATTTCCTTCAGAAAGATCTCTTCATATTTTTCTAAATTATTCTGTGGCTTGACTTTACTGTGTATTAAGTGTCTAAAATATTACACAGTGCTTCTGAAAAAAAATGACCGAATTCTTAAATTATCGGTTTCCTGTTTACTGTATCAGCTTTATTTACCTAAAAGTCCTTTAACTTAATATATTCATACCACCCATTTTCTTTCGAATACGAAAACCAATAAATTATACATAATTTCACCCCAATTTACTTCGAGCAGCTTCCTTTAACCTTATCGTCAGAAGAAAACTTAACAAGATCTGTGATGGAAAGCCACTCCACTATTGTCATTGTATAGCTTCGATTGATTTACAGCGAGAGTTTCCGTTCCGCACTGCATCTGAAATCGCCGCAGTCTGCCCCACAACACCTGCTGCGGACATTCCCACTCCAGATAAATCATAGAAACCTACATCCACCGTCAAATTCGGAAACAAAACCCACAATTTTCCGCCTCAGTTTACAAAACCATCCAATATTAGGAATAAATAAATCAACGCTTCTAATGAGAGATCCGCCCGGATTCTTCCGTGTTTTAAATGCTTTCATTTTTCAAACGGTTTCATTTTGGTTCAAATGTAATAAAAGTCACAAATGTTTTCTTTTTTCTAAAATGCGTGATTCGTTTTTAATTTATTAAGGTTGAACCGTTTGAGTTTCGTTTAAAACGTTGGTTTGCTTACCGGGGATAACTCATAACAATAAATATGTCACTAAAACTAAACTTTGACATTGTACTCCTTAAGGAATCACCATTTCATTCTGAGTATATCTTCGATAACTCAACTAAAAACCATGCACCTTAATTAACTAAAGTACAAAACCCTAACATCTTTAAAATTATAATAATCTTTTAGATGGTGAAACATCCTGAGTTGACGATATAACGAAACATCAGTTATTATATAAAAATTTGAACTGCGTTAAAAAAATTAAGTGGACAAAGTAGAAAAGAAGTTTTAGTTTAATATGAGCCATAATATAATAAGCCAAATTTATACATTTCTATGAAATTACCATTGTCATAAAGGCACTTATCTCATTGGGACAGAAAATTTGTAAAAGTCATAAATCATGAAGTTACCGTTTTTAAACATTTCATCCTTTTAGAAATGCATTCTTACAATAAATTCTTTATATTTAGGCCAAGGGGAAAATCGGCAAGTTTCAAGGTAAGACGGTAAGAGAAAAGATAGATGGATACACAGCCCTACTTGCAAAGTAGCATCCTTTGTTCTGTCTCTGCCATGAAGGAACAAAATCTCAGCTTATAATCCCTTTCAATACCTCCCTTATTTTGTATATAGTGCCAAAGTTGTCAAAGATTTTTTTTTCGTTGGATCACGAAACTCAACTCAACTGAATGATGTTTTTAAAAAAAGCAGTAATTTCATATCTTCAGTTATATTGTTATGTATTGTTGTAATATGTATTGTAATATTATGTATTGTTATATATTATTGTTATGCATTGTAATATTATGTATTGTTGTTATAATATGTATTGTAATGTTATTTTACATACTGCTGTTTCTATTAAGCTGCTAATTAAAATTTTTATCAATGTGGGAGCAAGCAATTCATTGATAAAGTATATAGTAAAGATATAGTTTTCACATGCACACAGTGGAATTGTGTAAGTTACATTTTAATTTTCCTTTTTTTGAAAAATAGAATAAACCAGTTTTTAACAAATACGTAGATGAATCACTACCTCCATCAATGGTCATCATTAGATAGTGCTTGGCTGCAGAGGAATATAATGACTGTATTGAAAATCTTGTGTCTCGTTATGATAAATGCCTCAATTACAAAAGCCATTATGCAGTAAAATAATGTTAGATCTAATATCGTTGAAAATATCTCTTGCTTCTGCGGATATATTTCCAACAAGATTTTACGATCTGCCTTAACTTCGTAATTAGTATGAGCAAATCACGCACAGCAGATGAGTTCACATTTGGATTCGATCTGGTTGTGAATTCATAAGCAATATCTATATTTTGAAGGATTCTAATTTTTGAGGCCAATAATCATCGCAGTTACTTTTTAAGTAGGGAATATTTCAATGGAAAATATTATATAAAAAAATCTCACTGATTGTTTCATCAATTTATGGTATTCCATCAACGCAAAGCAATAAGTCACGCATTTGCTTCATTATTTAAAAAGTATGGGAGAAACTATTTGAAAAATACTGGGAAAAATTTGGACTACACGGTATCTCGAATGTTTTGGAAAAAGATACGAATTTTTTGAAAAATGTTTTATAGCCCTTAAATATTTTAAAACTTTTTTTGTAAAATGTATTTAAAAATCATCTGTGGAACAAAAATATTTCAATCAAACCCAAAAATGTTTTGAAAAACTGGAGAAAAATGTGTTTTTTGAGGTGTAGGGGATAAAAAAGGGTATAAAACAAAAACTTTCTTGTTTAGAAACTCATCAATTTTTTTAATTCAAAATCTAGCTGATAACAAGAAATATTTTATCTTGTTGTTGTCCTGCATCATATTTCCATCCAACATTTAAACATTGGAATTTCATTAGCAAATAATGCGAAATTAAAAATAAAATTCGTGTAACGAAGCATTAAAACAATTGTAAATATTTTAAATGAACAGATTATTCTGTAATTCAAGAATTGTTAAAAGTATTGAGAAATTGTTATACCAAACTTGAAGGGAAAATGTGCAATGCGTTTTAACTTAAGAGATTTTTTTCCTAAAATGATTTTACCAAAACTTAGAATATGATAAAATAACATTTAAAAATGTAAAATAGTATTCAGATATAAATTATGCAAATAGAAAAAGAAATCCAAGTTTTTCGAAGAATAAATATGAAAACATAGTTTTTAAAATTTTCCAAAATAAAAAATGTCGAATTAAAAAAAGAGAATTCAATATTTTCGATTAAAAACGACTTTTCAACATAATGATTTATTTTAAACTGCTCTTAATATATGCTGCCTGTAAACAATCTATGCTTGGTGTCGGTTTAAAGAATTCTGCTTTTCAAATGTAAATAGAATATTTTTAATTTTTCTGAACTGTAAAAAGTTTTGATAGAGATATAATGTAAATTTCTACATTAAAGAAAGGAATAAACATGAAATTCATTGAAAAATGAGTTGTGAATTTTAACTAAAAATGATTTTTACGATGTACATAACTTATCAATATTATTTATATTTAAAAGAAAGTTAAAATTTTGAGGAATATTGCATAGAAAATTAAAGGAATAAATGAATAGTTTCTAGTTTCTGAAATAAGCACTTTCAATATGCTGATTCATAAAAAATTTCAGTTGTTATCACAATATGTTTTAATTGTATCTATTGCATTATACTCATATACGCTTCATTCAGAAGAAGTTTTCTAAATACCAAACAATAAAAAATTAATTATATAATTAAAAAATATATAATAACACTTACCACTTTTGAAATAATTCAAGGGATAAAATATTTCCTCCACCTAGAAACAAAAAAAAAAAAAAAAATAAAGAATTAGTTTTATAATATTAATACTAAAATTTAAAAATAAATTGCCGATTTTCCTATGCTAATGGAATTTTATATTTACACCAATAAAGTACATAATTCATTTTTCTTTTCTTTAAAGATAGTAAATAATCTTTTAAAATGAATATTATTTTTTCAAATAAAATTTAGCTATATATAACAGAAAAAGTAAAATCCTTAAATACACTAACTGACAATCATTTTAAAACAGAAAAAAGTTAATTTTAATTTTGTAAATCTTATAATTTAAAAACAGATTAAATACAAATTCAAAATTCTCAGATGGCAACTATCCAATAAATAATTAATTTGAATAAAACAAATCGCTATTTTTTAAGACCAAATCTTCAAACCAGAAAAAAGCACATTCAAAATGCATATTATCCGAGAAAAGAAATTTTTCTTGTTTAGAAAGTGAAACTAAAAAACTAATAGATGAAGAGTTTAGGATCATTAAAGTTAAAACTATTAGCATTAGAGATACACAAATGATTTAAATTTATCAAATTTTTTCCAATTTATATTAATCAAAAAATTCAGCAAATAATTTGGTAATTAAATAGTACTTTAGAATTTAGTTATAATTACCATGAATTGAATTACATGCATATTTCAAAGTAAATATTTTGCTTAAAAGAAATATTTTGAATAGATTTTTCCAGAATATGTTTTGTTTAAAATACTAGAATTGATTGCTCAATTTATGATTTTTTCCTGATTAAATTGTATGTAGTCGGAAGTTTTAAAACAGTTATATGGCGTAAAGATTTCTGACACATTTGTTTTTCAATGAAAAAAATGAACTTTACTTCTCCCACCTACCCATTTTTAAAAGCGTTTTTTGAGAATACATAATTATCAGACTTTAATAAAGTGTTTTTTTTTAATCTCATAATTATCACCTTCCAAAAAAGTGATTTTTTTATTTTAAATAGTTGCTATTTTTTAAAAATTTATTTTAATAAGAAGGTACTATAAACAGAAATTATTGATTTATTATTTTTCATTTACTTAAAAAATTATTTATTTTCATTTTCGAAGAATATTTCATTTTTATAAATAAAATTCTTACATCACAGCTAACAAAAGTAATTGGGTTAAAAAATTTATAAAAATTTTCAGTTAAAAATATATTAAAAAATAATTGAAAAGGAATAATTAAATTCATATTAGAATTAAAAAATATGAATTATTATTTTTACAGTTTAAATAATGTTATTCAATAGGACAATTTTATTTTGAATTGTAAGACAATTAGATTGTAATTGTCATTTATTGTAATTGAATATGTTTTAAATATAAATATTTCATACGTGATAAGTAATCTCTGGTAAATATTAATTGCAATAACCCATAATTAAATCAAGCCGATTTCCGCGACTAATTTGTTCGCCTAAATTAATCAATCTTCAGACTGTAAATTGATGCACAGAATGCACTTAAAAAATTTCCCAACGTTATTTGATAAGACTGAAAAACATGATTTCAAATGTGTATTATATTTTCTTAAATTATATGTACTATGAAAAAAAAAATGGGAATGAAAATTTTCTAATGGAGTTAACGATTGCTAAAAATAAGCGATTAAATATTTTCATGGATAAGTTTCAATTCCATTGTAGCTTTAAAACAGAATATCAAATTCAATTTTAAATATTATTCAAATTAAGGTGGAAATTATACTGAATTGAAATTGATATTGTTGAATAGTTAACTTTTTGTATCGATAGGCAGACCATCTTTTTAATATAATTGATTTAGAAGATATGCTCATGAAATTTCGTATGCTATTACCTAATCTATTTTTGCGCTCTTTTAAACTTTCTGTTTGAAGTCAATTACTTGATTCCTTTCATATTTTTTTTTTCAGATTGAAGGATCTTTTCGGTGACACAATGAACCACCTCAAGAAATTTTCTAATGATAATTTACAGCTTCATTAATGAGCTACGCGAAGCGCCGATTTCAATTCTGCTATAATAATATTCAGTAAAGCAATCTGGAAATCGTATGATGTTTTGCTTACATTTGAGTGTTACCATTCAACAATAAATAATAAGAGTGATTTCTTTTCGTTTGGAATTAATTATCTCTTGAGTTCCAGAATATTATACTCAAGATTTTTTTTTCTTTTTTTATCATTCGATTACAGATCATTTGGATCCTTTTCCTCAGTTGAGGAAATGCCATTTTTACGCTTGACATACAGAAACTAAAAGTGATCCAGAACTATATGTTTTTTTTTATTCCGGTTGGTCTTAATGATCAATAATAATTTTTTTGCAAAAAGCTTTCTTTTAGAAGTTTAAAAGGAAAGCAAAGGAACTCTAATTTATATTGAATAAAATCTACAGTTTCACCTGTCTGAAAAATACAACAAAACAGAAATTTTATAATGTCCCAAAGTTGGTACGCAGAATTTGGACCACTCAATGAGTTTAGTTAGTTTATTTATAATTATAAACCGTTTTGACATGGCCTGTTTATGATACACTTAATAAATTTAAAGCAAGATCAAAAGATGAGAATGATATCGGAGTTTCATTAAGGAGCGTATTACTTAGAGAAAATTTTACCCGAAGAGGAAAATTCACCTGAGAAATTTTTATCACTACAAAACCTCAAAAAAACGAAATCAAGAAAACATTTTTTTGAATTATTTTCATTAGTGTTTCTTTAGAGGGATTTATCCATATTGGAAATACTATATAGCTTATATTTTTTATATGGCAAAATTTCGAAGAGAATCTTCATAAACTATTAATCTTTTTTATCATATAAGAACATGATGTAGTTTTGCGGATGAGGCTTTGGGTGTCAACAAAAGCACTTACGCGAATAATCAAAACTATATTTTCTGCACGAGCATCTAAAAAAAAAAATCAGCTTTTAATAACACTATATCACTGCATTTACTAAAGCTCTGATTTTTTTTAAATAAATAAGTTAATGATTACAGCAAATAAAACCTAGAAAAATGTCATTTTGAGCGTGTGATTATATAAAATAAATAGGAAATGTGATATTTTTAAAACAATAAATGCGAGACAAAGTTTTTTTGGATCGCTTTCAATATTAAAGTCACTAATACAATGAAACCATTAAAATGAATAAAAATATAACTTGCACGAGCACGTGGTGGTTGGCCTTTCAAGAAATGATGTTCTGACATGATTCATTGAAATATGTATAGCAGATTTCATTTTAATCTTATTTTGATTTTATATTTCATACAAAAATCGAAATGCTCTCTTTATATCAACTTCTTTTTCATAATTTTCTTTTTGAATTATTCTTATAAATTTATCAAATTGGTGCTTTATTTGATTTGGTTTCGTTATTATTTTTAATCTAAATTATTAATCGAAATTGTCATTTAGATACTCTTTAAATATGAACATAGTGTCAAAAATCAGAATAAATTAGGGTTAACCCTGAATTACTATTTTATTTGCTTTTCAGAAATAAGAGCTTTTTTTAAAAGGAACTTCGAAAAATAAATTTGGTTTTTATTCTTTAAACCAAGCTACTAATTTGTCAGAAGAAATTTAAATAATATGGGACATTTTATTAGAATCTGGATAAATCTGGGACACTTTTTCAAATAGAGACGTAGGAATAGGAAGTGTCACTATCCCAGCTAATATGGGACATCTGACCGCTTTAGCGTTATTCATCTTAAGATAAAGTAGCAAAGCACTCATAATAAATATTGATGAGATGGAAATATATGAATCGATACTCTGCTTCAGACTTCTTTATTTTTTCCAAGCAATGAAATATTTCGCCAATTACACTGCGCCCGTTGGATTTTTGCATTTATCCGCCATCTGCTGCAGACGCAGGTGCACCTAAGGAAGAACGAATGGGAGGAGGATTGGTGACGGCAATTGTTTCTTTGACCGTGAAAACCGCCAAACTAATCTGCTCAGGATTCGAGTAATTCCATCGAAGGATACTAGAAGACACTGTAATTTCAATACATGAAGAATATTTAAGAATTATTTATTTTATATTCCATTTTTTTTAGTCATCGAGAAATGTTTAAACAAACAGAGGTTGGCCGCTATTTCATTGTACTTGAAATTTTAACGTGAGATCTGAATAAAACAAATCCAAATTAATTTTTTTAAATTAAATTCTCTAAGGTCACAAAACCACTTGAATGTTTCGAAAAAAGTGGGTTCCTGCATCGAAACCGAATTCTATCAAAGTTTCTCCTTTTGAGATTGAATGTTTCATGTGCATTAAGCATTGAGTTTGTTTAGTTTAGTTTTATAAACGTTCCGTTGTAAAGCAACATAAGGAAAATTTTGGGACGAATCTCATGATTTAGAAATGATTAGAAATTTTTGCCAAAATCCTTGTCCTTATGTTGCTTTAAACAGAAAAGTTAATATAATTTAAAATAATCACGCAATTTAAAGAGATCCCGATTTTCTAGAAATCTGTTTATGATTTAACTTTATGTATCTAAATAATCATCTAATAGACTACCACCCTCCGTCCTTCTTTTGCTAATTCGATATATTTCCTTCTGAGATCACAGTATTTTCATAAATATAAAATCATCTCCCCTTAAACTTCCTCGCACATTCTGCAATGAAGGTCTTATCATCCTTTCAACCATCGTAAAATTATGAAACTTAGGTAAGGTCGTAAATCCCTTAAAAGGCACGAACAAACAGTAGCTACAAAATATGGATTTTTGATGCAAATTTAGTATTTTTACTGATATTGTGAATATGCATTTTGAACACCTTTTTACCAACCGAATGATGCCAAAATTTGTCATTTGATTACTGTTGAATTCATCAGATATCATATCGAATTTCATCGATTTAAATTATTCCGTTTAGATGCATGCTATAATACAGAACTATAGATGGACAACCTTACGACAGATTTAATTCAAAATTCGATGAAAATCGTTATTTTTGATGCTAAAACTGACTACCAAATTATATTAACTTATCTCTGAATTTTGTAGTTAATGAGTTCAAGGGAAACCGAACAGTCAACCAGTCAAACTTCTTGTGAATGTTCATTTAAAATTTGATAGAAACTTACAATTTTATACTGGATTTCCTTCCACCCATTTATGGTGGAGTATACTTCCTTAGGGAAGAGTTGTATCGTGGCCGGTGATGGCCTTTAAGGCTTAACTACTGTAGCTGTTGTTAACTACTGTATTGTAGCTGTAGCCGGGTCGGAGAGTAAGTGATATGACATACCGAATTTCAATCGTTTAACTCAAAGTTCAAAGAGATTGTAAGCTATCGTACTCACATACATATATATATA
>JAOUZG010009955.1:281085-293410 GCA_026289955.1 Argiope argentata | reverse complement strand
AAAGCACATTATTTATTATATATATATATATATATATATATAACATAAATAATGTGCTTTCTGAACTAATGGCGATCTGAAACTTGAAGATTCTTTAAAATCTCTCTTTCCATTTTTTTTACTATTACGATACTTCCTTTATTCTTCCCAAAGGAGAAAGAAATGTTATTCTAATTACTAGAAGATAAAAACATCTATGAGTTGATTTACTATCGAGATTTGCTGGAATCATAGAATAATAGTCGAATAATCCTAAAATAATACCACGATCAATCATTCTAATCTGAAAAAATCTTTTAAGAAGAGTATTATTTTGAATCAAATTTACTATGTTGTTACACGTTGTAGAAATTGAAATTTTTGTCATCGACAGTTCGACAAACTGATAATAAATTCTGTTCGAATTTTTATTCGCTTTTGGAACAATCTTCCAATTGTGTGACGTGTTTTTTTCTTTTTTAATGTGGTCGACCCATATTATCGCTTCAAAACACGAATCTACTGCACATGAAATAAAACACTCACACTTCTATCTATCTCTATCTTTAAAGAAAAAAAAAATCAATTGTTCTAACGGAACATTCAGACGAACTCAATCCGTTGCCAGATTGCGTGCCACACGAAACGACGCGCCTTATTCCGAATTTACGTCTGGGCCCTTATCATTCCGTGATAGGGATAAGTGGCCATTGCGAGCGGCATAACTTGATTGAAAGGGGCGTGAAGGCACCTCTTGGATGTCTTGTTATTAAGTCCGACTCGCTGAAACTTTATAGGAAGCTCTCATAAGCGTAATGGTGAGCTCAGAATGTCAAGTAGAGCTTTCAGAAGAATGAAATTATAGGTTGGCCCTGCCCGGATGAAAACGCCGCAGACGTTACGCGATCTTTTTTGCTGCATCCGGTGGTTGTGAAGTCTGAGTCGTGTGGGACATCCGAACCTAAAGGGTTGCCGCCTTTGGCGACTTACGGGAAGACTTCTTTTGGTGATTTAAAAAAAAAACACCATCATGACAAATATTAAAGTTGATTTTTTGAAATGCTCGTGCAGATAATAAAATTTCAATTTTTCACCTGTAAATTTTTGTTGACACCAAAAACCTCATCTCAAAAACAACATCATGTTCTGACATTATAAAAAGATGTTGAAGTAATATTTTTGAAATTGTTCTTGATAATGGAGGGCTGCGGAAGGAGTCAAGTGACTATTGACAACGTATCTTGGGGTCATGTATTTCCTTTTCAAATAAAAATTAACGAAATCCATACGATGTTTGGGGTTGGGTGCTTATGTCCATATTAATTTCCATAAAGAGCATAAGTAAAACTGCGTTTTTTGAGATATCGGCAGCGGTAACGTCTTGATGATTCGAAGTTCCGCGGCATGACAAAGTGACCACGAGCACCATACCGTTGTGATTTTGAATAGTTACTTTAATTTGTAATTTCAGGGAAAGATTAAATTTCATTGAACTAGTTTGGACGAGCGCACCAAGCGCTAACATCATGAAACAGTGTAATTGTTCGATTAGAATTTTTTAAAGAAATAATTATTAATATTATGTAATATTTAGATTATTTATGGGGTAAATATAACCTAAATGGAATTACGTTGCATGTGACTTTTTATATGGGGGACTAATTTAGATATTTAACTTATTTATTTTCGAAAAATTCTCGAAAATTTCACGCATGTAGCTCATCGTAGCTGTTTAAAGTCGAAACAGGAACAATTTTGAGTTTCAGATCTCATAAATAGAACTGGATGTAGATTGAACATAACATAGCGCCATCCTGTGCCGCCGGTGCCGCTAATTTATCTAACCAGTTGGATGAGCACAAGATGGAGAGAGAGAGAGAGAGAGAGAGAGAGAGAGAGAGAGAGAGAGAGAGAGAAATTTATTAAAGGAAAAAGAAAGAAAGAAAGAAAAAAAAGGCGATACAGCATTCAAGGATTTCCAGAGAGAAAGCCATCGGCGTCAAATCCTACACTTGTTCAATTTTTTCTGAAGTTATCACTGGATAGAGGGGACAAGAATACTGAAACAAATGGTGATTATGGGTGGTTTGGATTGAAAAGGCAACTATTGCCCGACGATCTAGGAATCAAAAGTTTTCGCATTAAAAAAAAGGTTGCAAAAATTTTCTGACCATATTCTAAATTGTTTATCGAATACGAAGAAAGGAAGACATCGAAATAATATTTTGAAATCTAAACGATACTTAATTTCCTAATCTGAAAAAGTTCGAATTCATTCTTTTAAACCATGTGGAAATGCATAATATACATTTCCCTAAAAACACTGATTGGAATCTAGAGCCTTTGGGCCCCTTGGAAATGTGAGGACGGTCGTCGATTTTCTGTACTTAGGAAAATGCTTATTTTGCCTATCTGACAATATTGGCTTGGTTTCGTTGTATGGTGGGAAATGGATATTGCAGTCTACATGACTTAGATAAATCTTCAAATCAAGCCCAAATCAGATTTGGCTTTCTTATATGCTTGAATATGCAAGCAAACCGAAATTTAGATTTGCTTCCGTAAAACGTTCAAAAATTTACATGTTGTCTGTGTTCATAAAAAAATCATAGCATTTTTTAACTACACACGTTTGGAATCAGGCTGTTTATTTTAAAGAAAACGAAAATTTGATATTTTTACTTTTGAATCATTACAAATTGTTAGGTTAAAAACAATTTCGTTTTATTGTTATGTGTTATATTGCATAAATTAAGTCAGAACTACACCAGAAAAGAAATTTTTAAAGAAAAAGTTAGAATTTTATTTCATGTCGAAAAACAAAATTCTAAATTTTTAGTTTCTTAAAGGTTTTTAAATTGTATTATTGAAAGATAGAACGAGAAAATGCAGTTTTAATAATACACAACTGATAAAAATTAAACTGACAGTAGTGGTATGACACAACCAGAAGTGGATGTTATATCGTATTTTTACCGTAAAATTCTCTAAAAATAGGATTTTGAATCTCTATAGAAATAACAGTTAATATATATTTCAATTTTTATTCACAAGCTTACATATTTCAAGCAATTCTTTTTTAAAGAATTGGAAATAGCATTTCTTTATTCTAATGCATTTATATGAAAGGTTGTGTATTATTTAAATACATTTTAGGAAAAATAAATATCTATCATAATTGCTTCACTAAATACTTTCTATCTCAAAATCAATTTAATAAAATTCCATGAAATTGTTTGCGTTAAAGGCTTTAGAGGGCATTCTCAAGGCATAAAGTATAATATACCTCATTTTAAGATAAGTACTTTTGAATTAAAATAAAATGGAATGGAATGTTTTACAGTAATTTTCAATTCAAAAAACAAGGCTAAATTTATAAAAAAAAAACAATATTCACAATTATTCAAATTAATAATGATTAGATCATCGTAAATGATTTTTTTTTATAAAAACGATATTTATCTCATGGTTTATTACATTCTAGATACTTCAAGAGAAGTATATAAGGGGAATGGAAATTAAATATGTCCATTAATTTCTTAATTATGCTGCTGTCTTCTTAATTAAGCAGGTTTTTTTCACAAACCAATATTTATACATGTTTTTTTCCAAGTTTGATCTTGTGTGATGTTTTTAGACTGTCAATTTCACTTCTGTGTTGTTGTTTTCTTAAAAAAATGGTCTACAAATATAGCCGGATGCTTTAAAAATTTCATAGAAATTCTGGATGCCATTCGTGAAAAAACCTTTTCAAATAATAAAGTTTTAAAAAAATCTGTTGCTCCTCTCAAGATAAAAGGTGGAAAATGACATTTTATCTCAGTGACAAACAGAGGATGGGTGGGGGGATCGGAAAAAGGAAGAACTGAAAAAGCGACACATAAAAAAGAAAAGAAAAACCTAACATTTTGGATTAAGTTATTAAAAAAATACAAGAAATTTGTCTGAAAAGAAAGGGATATATATAGAAAGTTATATATGTAAGTATATAAACAAAAAAACCCTCACGGAAATGTCTGGTAAGTTTCCGTTAGAAATTTAATGCGGAGGCTGGAATGTCAGGTCGAAGTCTAACAAAAAACGTATGTCTCTGTCGGGAAAAAAAATGTAAACGGACACCCCACCCTGACTAAAAAGACAAAGAAAAACACTTCACCCGATTTCTCTTTTTTTCTTTCAAAATTTTTTATATTTTTAGTGGCAGCTGCCAGTGGAAACAAAGGTAACAACAGTTGGGGGGGGGATCCCGCCACTCTGTGGTGCTGTCGTTGAAATAAAAGCAGTTTATTATCGTCTAGTTTATTCAGTCATTTGGCCTCTCGCATTACCAGGATTTTCTAGAATTGCAGATGGTTCGCGTCGATTTTTTCGGTCAGTCAGGAAAGGGTTCGGTTTTGCGGTCGGGCCATTTGGTCTCCCAACGATCATGCCCACCATCTGATCCATAAATTCAAAAGATAATCGTCACGTTATCATATAAGAAACTTAAATAAGTGACTCATCAACTGGAAAACTTTTGAATTACGGTGCGAAAAAATAATCATGATTTTCCATATTTCAAATTTTATACAATTTCACTTCTATATATCAAAAATGATCCAAGGTACAGAAATTTAAATACATAAAAATATATATTGCAAAACTTTCATCAATTTTTTTGTTGAATTAATTTTTGATAAGAAATGCCATTTCTTATGGCACTTGCCATAGACAAGCTGAGGTAGTCAGCGATTTAAGCCTAATCAGCGTTTCTTGTTTTGTAGTAGCGCCAACTAGGGCCAAGAGTACGACTTTTGCTACTCACTCATCACATTCGCTTGAACAGCCCCTTTTTACTGGAGGGGGAGGGCATATTCACACACCTTACAGATAGAACACAGCACCACAGCCATGCCCAAACCGGGACTCGAATCAGGGATGCCGAGATCATGGGGAAGACGGTGTCCTGAATCTCTAAGTCAGGACACCGGTTTACTCAGAATTATACATAATTATACTTTTTAGGGTTAGAAATTCCTTAAAAAATAAAACTTATAAATTTGTAAATAATCATAATTTTTCAAAGTTGTTGATACCACATTTTAAGAAATTTTAATTTTCTTTTCTATTTTCATTTCACTCCCCTTTTTTAATGGAGGTGACTATGTAAAAAAGTTGATTTTTTGTGAAGTTATAAAACTTTTGTGTTTAATATTTTTAATGTTTGAATAAGTTTCCTTATGAAATTGCAACAATTTTATTTCTATTTTTGTTCCCAAGTCTATTTTTTTCGGAAGTTTTACTGATTTTCATATTTGTAACTGCATAGGTTTTAAGGTTATTTGGCATCTTTATATGCTATTTCCTCAAATTCTCATCTTTGGTCGAATTTCTTACTAACAATTACATGAATTAAATCTAATGCCCTTTTGTTCGAATTTAGTACAGTAATTTCTCAATATGTTCTACAGTTCGCGGAACTAAGCATAAATGGAAATATTCATTTAGAAATATTTTGTAAAATACAATGAGGGAAAAAATGAGCATTTTGTGTTATTTATCAATAGAATCCCGATATTTAAAGAATCAATAGAAATGCATCTTATTTTTTAATTCAGGAAATGGATAACATATTTCTTGAGTAATTTGCAAAATTTTAAGCGAATCATTTGATAAACCTCTCTCAATTTATTTTCTTATTTCTATGAATTTTTAAATAATAAGTATGTTTAATTTATTTCAATAACTTTATAAAATATTTGTTTTTATTTCTGAACTTACGATTGATCATTTTTGTTTTATACCTTTTTTCAGACAAAAAAATAAATCCTTTTTTAAATAGAAAAAAATTTGATACTTAACTGGTATATTTTGATTTTTTAGATGCTTTTTCAATCTTTTTTAAATAAATATTAAAAAATTACACAAGTATTTTCTAACGTTTTTCAAAAAATTCATCCCTAATGTAATCTCATTCTTTACGTTGAGCTTCTTCATATTTTTGTTTTGGAAGTCGACTCAATTTAGAATTTTTTTCTGAATTAGTTAACTCTTTGTTTGCTTTTTCGTTTCGTATCTATTTTCTAATTAGATAATCCCTTCTCTGCTGCAGTAAAAAATTACCATAAAAAGGGTCAATATTGTGATTAATAATATATAAAGTAACCAGATATCTAAAGAAAATCAATCGGAATGTCACATTTTTGAATTTTTATCCAAGTTTCACAATGTTGCTTATGTAGTGAATGTCTATCATTAAGCGAATATATTTATCATTAATAGTTTATATCTATCATGAATCGTATAAATCATATAGCCTCCGCTGAGGCGGTGTGAGACGTAATTGCTGTGTCACTCATCATTCGAATATTAACTCTTGAAGTTTCTAAAAAAACTATTCTGCTTTTTTCTCTTCGGAAAAATCTCGCGCCTTGGAGAAGTGTGTAGTTAAATTCTTTAGTTAAATTGTAAATAAAATGATTTTTCTGAAACGTTGCGACGATTGGAGTCACGACAAAATACACGCAACTCTAATTATGACTCATATAGCAAAAGGATTTTGTGGTGAAATTGAAGTAACTTTGACTCATTTTAAGCATTTTTTGAATTCAGCCTCAATTATTCAATTTATGATACTTTTTACTGCTTTAAGGGAACTAAAGCCCAATCTGTTATTAAAAAAAAGTTATTGTTTTAGATTTAGACAACATGAATCAATTTTTGTTCTAGTTAAACGACTTTATAAAACCGTCTAGAATCATGAAGTTTTCAAAGATTTCAATTTTATCTATAGACCGCCCTAAACGGTTCTTTATTTCAGTATAATATATTTTAAAAAAGCAACAGATTGCAAGTAATTTTTTTATCATGTTTTCTACGTGATAACAGAATGATATCAAATATTAACCCTTCCTTTCCGTTTTCCAAGATTGAAAGCGCTGTCAAACGTCCTTTCTGATATTTACTTTCTTCAAATTCGAATTTCACACCTGTGATAACTCACAATTGGATGTTTATTTTGTGTGCTTAAAACACACCTTTCAAAAATCTGTTTAATGTACATCAAAAGATAAGCAAAAGCTTGCGCCAAGATTATACGAAATCTTAATAAAGTGTATTTGATATCACGTTTTTTAAAAAATTATCAAAATTTAAGAAAGGCTTGCTGGAATTTTGAAATTTGTTTGAATCCCGAAATTATAAATAAAAAATAATTATTATTTTCTAATTATTTATTTTATACATCTTTATCAATATTTAAGAGAGCTTTGTAGGAATTTTGAAATTTGTTTCAATCCTGAAATTATAAATGAAAATTATTATTTTCTATTTATTATATATATTTTTACTCCTTCTTATAAATAGTTTTTAATAAAACTAAACAAATGGATGAAGCACTAGTAACATTGTTGTTTGATTTCTGATCTACTTCCTCCCCTTATTTCCACAAATTAAAAACATTTGAATCTGAAATTTTTTTCCATCATTTGCATTTTAATATGTAACATTATCATAAATGAAGTGACAACAGAATTTCTTAAAAATAACCCACAAAATCAGGTGCATGAGCTAATAAAAATACCGCTTTTGCTAATCGACTATATCCAAAACTTTCAACGAATCTGCGCTTTTTGACCAATACAACGTACTCAATTTATTCAATTTCGCTTGTTGCGTTTTTTAATTATTCGTATTCTATACGAATTGATAATTGAATGATGCATTTCACATGGATTTTTTTCCAGGATTAATGTTATTTAACTTCGGTATTCATCAAAAATTTTCAATTAAACTTTTGAAGAAAATATTTTTTAAGGCTTCGTATATTAGAAAATATTAAACACTCATTATTTTGATATAGAGAGTTGATTTTTAAGCATTGCATGAATCCATATTACTTTACTAATTCGTTATATCTCCATATCATAGAACTGAATAAACGTATGGTAGTAAAAATATTTTGTATAGCTTTCTTTCGAAAAGTTTTATTTATTAACTTTTATAAAATTTGTTGTCATATGCAACTATTGATAGTTTTAATTCATTTAGGATTATTAAGTGTTATTTTCTATTCGTTTATGAGCCCAAGCTGATACATATACTGGAAGAATTTAAAATATCTGTCAATTGACTGAGTGAAAAAACAAATATACAAATACAAAAAATTACAAATGTACAAAAATATACAAATACGAAAATATACAATTATAAAACAAAAATGTATTCATAAATTGAAAATTTAGGATACATACGTTCACATCATAGGTCATTCAATTTATGTGGACCTCTTCAAGAAGCTGAATAGATTTGTATTCTGAAAAAAAAATACTTATGGTTATTAATAACATATTTTATATGTTAATAACATCTAAAGTCAGTTTTCAAAAATGCAACTAACAGAAAACCTTATGATAAAATAAAGCTTTTCATTAATTTTCAATATATATGTATATATTAAACCAATCTTTATAAATTTGCTTTCTACTCTGTCTATTTGTCTGGTACGTGAACATTTTACAATTGATTTTAAACTAACTTCTCGATGCACTAAAGACTTTAAATATAGTTCAGAACTGAATGACACTGGGATATTAATTCAATTTCTAGTTTATCTGCTTGTTTATATCTTCAGTACAAAGTTTAAAATCAATTAAAGACATTCGCTATGTGCAAATGCGGGCCACCAAGTTATTAGCTAATCAAGAAATTAGTTTAAAATCTATCCCTATAAAATATATTTCACATACAAGACTAAAATGCACAAATATAATTATTTAAATAAAAAAAAGACGTACCAAGCCTTTTATAATGTTAGAAATCTATATGAGACGTTAAGAATTTTTTTATACATCTTAGGCCGCTTTAAGACCGTATTATATCAAAGAGATTTGTATTTTAATAAATATTTTAATATTTATTTTTAAATTTTTAAAATGATATTTATAATGTAAAATATCACATATTTTTTAGATATCCTTGTACATGAGCTATATGATATTTAATGCTTTTTAAAATTTTTATTTTACATATGTTAAAGAGAAATTAAGTTTATGATATTAAATTTTTGTTAACATAAATGCTAATTTAGGGTTGATTTTCCTTTTTTAATCGATTCAAGATGATAAATTTGCACATCATCAGATCACAACACATTTAAAAATTGTCATTAAAAGCAAATATTCAAAGAAATAAATAGTTTTATACTTTTCTATATTTAAAACAGTTATTTTTTTTCTATAACATTAAATTTTGCATTATAATACAATACCTATTTGAGAGAAAAATCCATCTAATGTACATTTCCAATTTCAAAGATTTACTTTACTCAGTACATCCCGATTAACTTGAAAACATAAACAGCATATTATGCATGTTAACAATTTTAAGATTTTGTTTTTATTTAAAGCCCAAAATAAAAAGTCTCATCGAAAATTTGCCGCAGAAATTCCTGAATTCATTTTCATCTTTAATTTATTAAAAACGGGACTGTGTTCATTTTATTCCAACTTATGTCAACGAAGAAAAATTTTGTTTCAGTTACTTTTTATTAAACAATTACAATTAATATAAATAATTTATTAAATAATTATTTATTTTTTTGCAAGAATTGAATTTTTCACCTTCAGGCAAAAAATACTGAAATCTTTTCATTTTACCTATTGAGCTACTGCCTGTTGATTTCAATTTTTGTTACAAACTGCTAAAACTTAATTTAAAGCATTAAAAATTAATTAAGTTTAGTCATAGAAGGTACAGCATTGCACAGGGTGAGTGTGAAATAATAGTAGGAATTGAAAAATATATTTCAAAATTAAAATAAATTTATTTTTGGATTTTATGAATCGACAGCAACTCCTTTAAAAGATGCATCTGCTACACAATTGAAGCTAGTATTTTATGCATAAATTATCACACGCCAATATTTACGCATTATAAATAATCGCTTGATTTAACAAAGAACTTGATTAGATAGAAATTTCCACATTTATTTAGTCAATTAATAATCTTTCGTAAACCATTCAAATTCATATCTGTGTTCTGCGTCATCAAAATACTCGTTAGACGTTCTCGCTACGTTTGTATCATCAATGCGCCTGAACTGCGTCGTTTACAGTAAAATTCAGCAGAAACCAATATGATTAGCGCAGAAATTTCACTTCGGAAAGCAGTTCTACAAGATGCATGCAGATCAGCTATTTGTGGCGCAGACATTGGCTGTATAATTAATTAGCGTTCTGGTGATTTGATTTTACTAAGGTATTGATGGCGTGTAATGAAAGTTAGTTAATATTCTATGATGTGTAGTAATTAGCGATTTAATTACCGATGTATGGACTTAAGGTGCAAACTGAATTTTAGAAAATTTCCAGTTAACAAGCGCCTGAATCGCTTAAATTTCATATATACGGTTTGAAGCCAATCTTTAAATAAAATATAACTTCAAATATATTTGAAGTGTAAAATCTGATAAATTTATAATCTCTGAAATCAGAATATATACTTGGAAATGTTACTAAAAGAATATTTAAGTTAAAACCAATATTTAGATTAAATTAATTCACAGCTTTATATCTTATTTAATACTTATGAATTGATTTTTCGAATCGTATCATTTCTAGTTTATAAAGAAATTTGGTTGTAGAAAAAGAATTTAGAACATTTTAAAATAGTGCGAACATTCAGATGTTATGAAGAAATCCACATTCTCTTAATAATAACACCCAGTTTCAACCGACACGGCAGAGCAACAAATAAGAGGATAGAGACATCTTTTACGTAACAAGAAAATCTGCGGATGGAGACAGAAGATTTGACTTAGATATAGCTTTTGTTCCGCTTTGTGAGCAAAGTCACCTGATTTGATGGAGTTATTTTTAAATCCCCCCTGAGAACGGAGCGCATTGCTTTAAACATAGCATTGTTCTCACTCTCTACCTGCAAAAAAATTATACAAAAAGCAACATAATAAATTGCTTTTAAATTAGCTTCCAGTTAGCAGCGAGAATTTAAAAAGGGAGAAGAGAAAAACTCACTTTTTTCATACCTTAAAGTGTCGTGCTGATTTTTTTCTGTTGTTAACTTCAGTTACAAAATCGTCATAAGTGGTATGATATATGGCTTTAATTTTTCCCATATTTACAACCATTCAAGTAAATGGGGAAAAAATCAAATTTTTACTTTCTTATAAACATACTTTAGATAAAGTATTGTAATCGTAAAGTATCAAAAAATACGAACTAGAGATTTCGTTTAGATTAGATTTTCAAAAAATACGAACTAGAGTTTTATTTTTAGATTTCTTTGCGTTCAAAACACACATTTTTGAAAAATATTTGTCTGTCTGTGGCAAACTAAAAAAGCTTTGAATTAGACGGATGAAAATTTGTGTACAGTATTTACACAAATTTGTAGATTTCTATCGAATTTTGAGCAAAATCCATTCCACAGAAATGCATCTGCCCGCCCCTTTGAATACAAGTTAACATGATAACTACGAAACGAAAAGAGCTGTACTGATAGAATTCTGTAGAAAGATCAGTCTGGTCTGTAGTTTCTAGAAACATGTAAATACGATAACTGAAAAACGCAGTGAATTTGATAAAAGGAATTCAGTATGGAATGTTGTGACAATAAGCGCAGTTTTGTATCAATATTTTTATTTTAATAGAGTTAGAAAAACATAAGATTTTTGTGTAGTAATAACCGTATTCTAGAGATTAATCTCAAAAAAAAAACACTCAGCAGATATAGCAAAAAGGCTAAATTTTCTCTAAAGGTTAATACGATACCCAGTTTGTTGGTTGTTGAACATTTATTTAATTAATTGCGCTATTGAAAATTTGTATTTCACTAATAAAATTGAAATACCACAGTGTTCAAAACGTTTCACGTATACTTGAATAGAGCTAAGAATCCAATATTTTAAACGGAACAGCTTAAATCTTTCGGCATGAAGTAATATCAATGCAAATGAAATAATGATTGGAAATCAGATGAAATTGATATTTGAAACTATTGTCTTAATTTAGACCATAGTAACTTTATTCTAAAATGTTCTCTCATTTCCTGATCCCATTCTACTTTTTCTACTTAATAAACCAAATGAAGCGTTGTAAAGATATGCGTTATCAGATCCAAGTATCGAGTGAACGAAGATGCAAACAGATTCTTTTAAAGAATTCCTATTATCAAGGTCAACACGTGTAAGAATATCATGGTATAAGACCACGTTAAAGTATTTCGGCTCTTTTATGCCTCTTTTTTTACTTTCTTTTTAACCTTCGTCTGCTTTTGTGCCTAATGCATGCATAATATTATATTATATAATTATATATAAATATATATATATATATATATATATATATAT
>JAOUZG010009955.1:268196-280192 GCA_026289955.1 Argiope argentata | reverse complement strand
AAAAAAAAACTGCGTGAATGGTGAGATTGGGAATAAGAAAGTGGTAGAGAAAGAGAACTGCAAAGTCAACGGGAATTTTTTGGCTTCTCTCTGTTTTGCTCATGCAATAACTCGTCCTTCCCAATGACCTCGAGATTCCCAATCTATTACATTTCGCATTTCTCAACCTGCATTTTCTGTGTTTCCGCATATTTATGATTCGTCAGCTCAGTTTGCGAAACAGGGACGGTTTGATTGCTTGGTGATTTTTTTTTCGTTCTTCTTGCCCAAGTGTCTTCTTCCTGCACCGCATTTTATACCATCTTTCTGATTGTGAATTTATTTTATATACGATGTTTTCTCATAAAGGAAGTTTGGTTTTGTAGAAATAAATTTAAAGGTTTTTTTTTGGATGCGTCTGATTTTCGTGTTGTCTGTGGGTTGGCCTGAATTTTCTGTCGGCAGCAAATGAAATAAAGTTGCTCTGCATCATTTTCTCAAAATATACTACAGGGATTTCAAGAGTTATTTTGATTCAAGAAATTTCTGTTATAAAAGTACTATGTGAATGAATATTTTCTTGTAAGACAATATATCGTGATTATATTTTTAATTTATTTGCAATCTATTTTCTTCCATCTGGCTAACAAAATGATGAAAAAAAATGTACTGAATTAGCTAAATGAAACTAACAATTTATTTCCATTTAATATTTCGTTCCCTATTGGTTTAAAGAAATAAGTGCAGCGAGCAAAGATAATAAATTTCATACATGTCGATTTTAATTCTTTGAATCAGGTCTTAAAAAATCATTTATCCTGGTCCTTTATGAAGTTACAAAAATACTGAATGCAGAGTGTTTCGTCTTTTTAAAAATATATATAAAAAAAGAGATTAACCCTTCATTGCATGATGATGGAAATTTCCATCATAATATTGAGTCAACAAAAAAAGGTACTCAAAACCCTCGTACTGTAAATTTGTTGTTGCTGGCAACTTTTTAAGCGACTATTGCGTACAAAAAAACGCAGTTATCAAAAAATAGCAAACGTCACTGTCAATTACCAGGCCTACAACTTGTCATTCCGTTGTTTGTTGTGACTGGAAGAAATGAGCGATATTTTAAATTGTTTTATGGAAATTAATTTATTATTAATAATTATTAATTAATTAAATTATCATACAGAATAAAGAAGATTTAGTAAAGAATATTTTTTTTATTTATTTAGTGCTGAGCTAAATATGTGACAATGTATGATGATGTAAATTTCTATCATATTGTTTTTTACATAATACATATTTTTATTTACACCAAGATTTTTTTTAAATATTTTTCCTTTAATCTAGAGCATTAATTACATCACCCTGATTTTTTTTAAAAAAAGAAAAAATCATGCAAAGAAGGGTTAAGAAAGCTAACTATTTCGGACATTTCATAAAAAGCTATTAAAAGTTGTATAAATATTTCATCATCATCATCATAAATATTTCAGATATTATTAGGTAGTCATAACCACAACTGCCAGCTCCGACCAGCTGGAAAGGACTCGGAAAAATTGGAAAGTCTGGACCGCTTCAATAGTAACATTATCTGGAAGTGTGGTTAGTCTTTAGGGCCATTCCGGCCACGGTGCAAAACTTCCCCAAGAAAGTACAATGGGAGGAGTCAGATACACAACTTATTTTGTACCCACAGGGTGGCGAGAATCAACCACCATACTGTAAACTTCTCAGACTCAATTATGAGGTACCCCACCCCCACCTGCGTTGCTGATTATTCAGTAACAGAAATTTACTTAAATTTCTTATTTCCTTAAGCAAGTATTAATTTTGAAATACTAAAATATTTTAAGCTAACGTTTTGGTTGCCACAATTTCTTTCTCCTAGAACGGAGGAAATATTTTAAAATGTTTTGTTTAAATAATGATTTGTATAGAAACGTTTCTTTGTCGGCGACTTTTAAATTCTTATAACTAGACAGTTTCTTTTAAAATCTGCCTCTTAAATAATATGTAAAGAGATGTCAACAATTAAACTCTGTTAATGTGAAACAAATGTTTAACCAATTTTTTTTCCATTTAAAGATATCATTGTAAAATACAGGAAAAGGCATTTTTCTACATTAAAACAATAAGTATAATTAAATACAAGGGATTACAATCTTATTAAAAGAAGATTAAATTAAATGAAATTTCTCGAATACGAATACCTTAACAAATTGTATACAACTAATTTTTCATTTTCCTACTTCTGTTAACTTTAACCTGGTTAGGTAAAATTGTTATTAAATGCAACAAGTGGAGAAATAGAAAATTTTGAAACTAAGAATTCAACCTTTAAAATTTGGTTTTCTCCATTAATACTCCCCATAAATCTGCTTCTTCTTGCATTTCTTTTAAAAATTGTTGGCCGTTGCGAACTCGCTATTTGTTTTTTGAAACCGCCCATTTTTCATTTTTTGAATTGTTGTCCGTTGCGAACAGTTGCAGGAAACAATCCTCCTAGAACTTATTTCAGATAAGGTGTGAGGAACTATAGTTATGGTTTGGTTTTTTACTGTCATATGTATATATCCTAATAATGTTGTCCTTTTTATAAAGTCTATGTTTCTATAAAACTTGTTCCGAATGATGAGATGCATAGCTGTTTGTATTAGTGATGGGTACGCTCACAATGTAGGCTATTATGTGTCAGCCATTCAGTGGAGGCTCGTCACTCAGCTGAAACCGGGATCTATACATAGTTTCTCTTCATATTTATAGGACCAATTTTATTTTCCTTCAATGTATATCCTGCTTATTTTGAAAAAAATATTCATTAGTCGTAGTGTGAAATCACACAAAAATATTCAATGTGCTGTTTTTTTAAAATAAAATTATTAATTATATAATCGATTGATTTTCAATTCGTATTTGATGTTTTACATTTGTTTTGAAAGCTCTGATTATTTTTTTACATGATTATTTGTATATATTTTGTGTATTATCGTATCATTTCTTTTTATTTTCTTTTACATCTAGTATAGAGAAGGTATGGTAATCGTCAAAAAATTTGAACTCCACGAATTAGATTTCCCCGAGTTCGAAAAATACATTTCTGGAAAATATCCATCTGTATGTCTCTCTGATGAAGATAATTAACACTAAACCTACCGGCGATTCATCTATCCATTGGAATTGCCATTGGAAACGGGTCATTTGACCCGCTCGTGGTAACTTTAGTGTTAAAAAACGCTTTGAGCAAAACGCTGGAAATTTGATATGCGGTCTTTATACTAAATGCACATGTTTCTATCAAATTGAGTAAATTTGTTCATAGGAAGTTTGTCCACCAGGCTATTCAAATATAAATTAACACGACTGCTACAAAATGAAGAGAGATAGAGAGATAATATTAGGTACACATATTTAACATCTATTAAGTAGATCTGTCAAATTTTGAGCTAAATACAACTAAGGGCAGAATATCTGTCGGCTTATACTTTCAGAAACAGGTTAAAGCGATAATTCAAAAACACAATAACTGAAATATATCTAACTTAGTATGGAATTTTGCAACTACTAGTAGAGTTTTCGGTCAAATCTTTGTTTATTTCAATTGAAAAAAACGTATTTAAAGCACAAATTTGATTTTTGGATACCATTATCGACGTGGTAGGGATTAATCACCAAAATCCTCACTAAGGGTGACAAGACAGATTCAATAAAAATCATGAAAACCTGTCAAAATGTAATATTTCCCTAAATATTGTATGCCAATGGCATATAAGGCGTTGCCTGACATAAGCAGTTCAAAAGAGAACATGCGAGAAAATTTTAGGGAGATCATTCTCGCTAGTTTTCGTTGTATGACTTTGTAACAGAACTCCTATAACATAAATAAATTAATAAATTAAAAACATAAAAATCAAAAGGATGGAATTTGATGAAGTCCAAAACGTCAAATCTTTGTAGTGTTTCAAAAAGAAATTTACCAAAGGACTGTTTTTCCTTTCCATCTTCTGTCCATTTGGTTGAATCTATTTCTTTAAAACAAACGTTTACATTCTTTATTCCTACTATGAAATAGAAATCCCCCCTCCACCTGGGATCTTCTGTATTGTTTGTTTTTGTGTTGGATATCACTTCAGTAGGGATGTCACTCAAACTCCGGGGGGATCTTGTTTGCTGGACTTAGTCATCGAACATCCGTTGTCGAATTTTTGCAATGCTCACTACATCCCTAAAGTTGTCCCCGAATGAATAGCACCACTTTCAAAAACAAATTATCGGGTTATTCAAATATTTGCCGCTGCGAAACATTGTTTCTTCGATCATAAACCTCCAGGTAAGGTGGTTGTTCCCCTCGCGTGCAATGAACCTGGAAGAGAACGCAAATAGCCGACTTTTGCCGAATGCCCAACGCGTCTCATTACGGCAGTGAACATTTTACGGCGTTTTAATGAGCCATTAATGAACGAAATGAAAGCGAGACACGGATCTGAGCTTCGGCTTGGAATTATGAATGGGACGCCTCGTAAAAGAAGTTAGTTATGAGGGCCGTTACTACTTTCCCATCTTTCTCGTTCTATCGTCGCTGGAAATAGCCGCGGGGGTTCAACCACAAATTGTGCCGCTTACTTTTGAGAACATCAACTCTTTTGATTCAATTACTCTTTAGAATTGGCTAGTGTGGTATGGTTATCCGATACTTGTGGTAAAGTTAGATGTTTCCCCTTTTGTGGAGAATTTCGAGATGAATCCCTGAGTCAAGTATCAAGATGAAGGTATATCAAATCTAAGAAATCAAGATAGATATTGAATATATTCGCCTGAAGAAATTGCAATAAGCGAGTATGTTATAGCTATCCTACTTGCTGATTAAGGTTTGGCGCTGATTACAAACCCTTTTCTCGAAAATTTCGCGCCAAATCCCCGAGTCAAGGATTATGATAAAACGTATAGTAGGCCTAAACAATACAAGTAAATATTAAATTTACTCGGTTACAATAATCATTGAGATACGAGAGTATGTCATGGCTTTCCTACTTATTGATTAAGATCTAACAATGATCACAATCCTTTTTATCCCTTTTATGATTTCGAGTCCAAATCCATGAGTCAAGGATCATGGTAAAAGTATGTTGCACCTAAGAATACAGGTAAATATTGAATATATTCACCTGCAATAATCATTGCAATAGGCTAGTGTGTCTTGGCTATTTCACTTAAGGACTTCGATCCAAAATGATGAATAAAAAACTCATGCTAAATGCATAGAAATAGTGAATGCTGATGGATATTGATGATGATGATGTCGTATCCGCTTTTTACCGCGGAAAGAGGGGTGCAGTAGCTTCTGAGGGTATGAACCCCTGAGCACCCGAGGGCAGAAGTCTGACTTCTAGCTCATATGAAGATGAAATACACACACATACGCTTGCACAGCCCCTTTTTACAGGGGGGCACATTCACCCATCTCACAGATAGCACACAAAGGAACAACCATGCCCGAACCGGGACCTCCAGAACACGAGGCAGACGCGCTACCTCTGTGCCAGCAAGCTGGCGATGGATATTGATAGATAGCTAGAATAATTTATAACAGTCTCTATGTAGATAATTGGTAACATATCAAAAGTAAGTTCCATTATATTTAGGGTTAAATGAATAATGTGTAGTAAAGTGAACAAAAAGACTTGATAGAGTGATAGATGCGGAAATAGAAGGCGGTAAATTGAGTTTAAAGTTCTAAGAGCCGCTAATGTCCATGGAATAAAATTTTCTGTAGTATGAATCTCTTGACAGCAGAACGAAGTTACAAGATTACTCTACAAAATTGCTATTCCCACCAAGGAAGCAGGAACTATCTCAATGAATAGCTCGTTGGTTTACTAATAGCCATGCCTCTACCTACGCACATAGAAGGCACATCCAGTCAGTGGAGTGAAAGGAACCCGACAGGACAACATTTCTATGTACAGTAGGAAAGCAGGAATCACTTCAATGAATCTTTCATTAGTTAATGTCATAAGTATTTGCGTTTTCATTAGTTTATTATTGCTAAATTTGACTTTCTTTTCTAATGCAGATGCTATAAAATGTCAATTTCAAAGCATATTTCAGGTTAGTTTATAGTATGTAAACAGCCTTTGGCAAATAAGCATTTTTATTTTATATTTAAATCTTCCTTTTATTGTAATAAAAAATGATTTGTATTCTTTTAGTATCACACTAAATATTGTCAGAAGAAAACTGATAACATCCGGTCGAGTTTGACATAAAGTCTTTATACACTTAAAAACCAAAGTTTTATAGCAAGCACTCAGGAAGACGCCTCAATTTCGTTCCAAACCACCATAACCCGAAACATAAAATTTCATTTCCCTTTTCTTTTTTCATTTTTTTGTCCAAATTTTCCCATTTGCCTATCGATTCTTATACACTTTTGCAATTTCTGAGTCTTCAAGAAAATGCCAAATCAATAGCCCTCTCCCGATTCTTTCCGAATTTTACCTTTTCCGCAGTGAACCCGTTCGGCCCCGTTCTCTGCGAAGAGCACTCTCTATGGTCAATTGCGCATGCGCGGAGAAAAATCGCGCGCTTGTCTGTTCCTTTTAGAAAACCCAGCAAATATCGTCCTTTTCTGGACTTTTATGGGAGAGTTTCCCGATTCTTATCGAACTTGGAATAAATATATCTCGAAAAAGAGGGGGAAACGCATTTTTTATTTATATAGATAAGTTTTTTATTTTATTTTATTTTTGAAGGTTTTTTTCTTCTTCGTCTTTTTCGAAGGGTGAGTAGGGCGGGCCTCTAGCGTTCCATAGAAATCCTCCTCAAACGGTGATCGATTTTTGTTCTTTTATGTAGAAATCGCTAAAATGTTCTTGTTTGTGTTTTTAGCAATTACATTTTTTAAAAATAAAATAAAATTGTGCAATACCAATAAATAACATCCTCCCCGTTTTTTTCTTATTCGATAACTTTTTTTTTCAATATTATTCATTTTTTTTCATTCAATCTTACCTTCCACTTCTTTTCCATCTTTTTTTTTTTCTGATCAAAAACTGTTTTCGTCTTTCTTTCCCCCCCCCCCGTCTTCCCTCCACTTCAAAACTTCTTTTGGTTATACTACAGAACGCGCAAGTTTACTTTGATGGGGGAGGTCTGTTTACTTTTTAGTACAATAAGTAAAGTTTTCGAACACCAAAATAATCTTTTCAGTCGAAAGTTTAAGGCTGAATTATTTGAATTTAGTATGTATGAATTTTTCAATCCAATTCACAAGCCTTACCGAGAAGCCTAAACTCCTTTCAAAACGTGTATTTGCTTCAATATGTAAAGAAAATTATGTAAAAAAAGTAATAAAATAAAATAATTTAATATCTTATAGAGTTTTCAATATATATATATTTTTTCGAAATATTGGGAAATATTTTTTTGGAGTTATATTTATTAAAAGTTCTATAATTTATCAAATTTAAATTTAAATTTTACGAAATAAATTTCCTTGTGTTTGAACTGCAGTGTTTCTTTTGTTATTTCAGTTCATGAAATCTTTTGCTGCTTAAGAGGTTAAAATAAAATCCATATAAAAATTATATTTTCGAATCTGTATGGGGAAAATAGGTTGTCGATATTGCTTATAACCCCTAAAAACTCAATATAACAGTGATTTCGGGGCTTTTAATTATTATGCTCCAATCAAAATTAAATATTCATTATGTTATTATTGTCGTTTCTCATGTCCATGATCAGCAGAGCTAGATCAGGTCCAAAAGGAAATCATGAACCAGGAGATCATGAAATCTACCCAAGCTCATGAATCTAAACAAACTTAAAGATTCGTCAACGGATTTAGTTGGGTGAAAACGGGGATGACAAAAAGGGCATCAAAATGAAAGGAAAAATTTAAGGAGCATTTAATTAATTTTTATGATAATTATCAAAGCTGGGAACTGCAACGGCTGATCGGAATCTGGTCATCTCATACAAGTGTGTTCCAAAAATTTTGCTTTCATTACCACAGGACCAGTGCTGGGATTCCTATTCCAATGATTCTCTGAATGGTATCATCATGATTCTGCCAAAACAGGTGAATCTCACGTTTACCAATATCGAAGGCTGAAGATGGTTATGGCCAAAAGACAAGAACAACGAAATGTGAAAAAAATAGGAGGAAAAATAGGAATACCTAGGACAACAAACAATGTGCCAAACTATCCAGTGACATCTAGTTCTTTTGTACAAGTTTGTTCCAAAAACAGTGTTCTGATTATCACAGGAGCAATGCTCAGATTCCTATTCCAATGATTTTTCGAATATTATCATGATGGCAAAAACAACAAAATGGGAAAAAATAGGAGTATTCAATTAATATCTAGGTCGACAAACAATGTTCGAAACTGTCCATTTAATCATGACTTATCTTCTTATACCAGTGTGTTTTCAAAAAATGGTGATCTGATTATCACAGGAGCGATGCTCCTATTCCTATTTGAATGATTCTCTGAATGACTCTCATCATGATTCTGTAGAAGCAGTTGAATTTAATATTTATCAACTTCGAAAATTGAAGGCAACGATCACAAAAAGAACGCTTAATTAATATCTGGGGCAACAATAGAAGTTGGAAATTGTCCCTTTAAATGCGATAACTGGTCATCTCATATATTTAGGTTTTAATAATAGTACTTAGATTATCACATAAGAGATGCTGCAGTTCACATTCGAACGATTCTCCGAATGTTCCATCGTCACGAATTTGCCGAAACAACTGTATCGTTCATTTATCAATCCACGAAGGTTAAAGTTGGTGAAGACAAAAGCAGCATTTAATTAATATCTAGAACAATAATCAAAGTTCGATAGTGTCCAAGATAATCGAGACATCTTCGATAATCGAGATCATAAGTTTCAATAGTGGTAGAATAATATTGCGATTCATATTTGAAATGATTCTCTAAATGTCATCGTCATTCAAAACACTTGAATCTCATTTCTTTCCAACCCCGAAAGACGAAGACGGTGATGGCAAAAATAGCATGAAACGGGTGGGGATGGGGGAATTAGGGTCATTTAATTAATATCTAGGACAATAAACAAAATTCGAAACTGTCCCGATTGATAAGGATATCTGATATAATTTTAATAATGGTACTTAAATTTTAGCATCTGTGGGGATGCGGTTCGACCAATTCCTCGAATGTCACCATCCTGAATCTGCCAAAACTGCTGTGTCTCACATTTACCAGGTTAAATATAGTAATGGTAAAAAGATCATTCGATTAAAATCCAGGACAATAATGAAACTGTCAGTTCGAATCTGTCCCATTTAATAGGGACATTCGATCATATATATATATATATATATATATATATATATATATATATATATACAATAATGGTACTTAGATTGCCCCATGACTGGTATTGCGATTCGAACGATTCCCCGAATGCCATCATCATGAATCTGTCAAAACAGCTGTATCTCACATTTACCAACCTCGAAGGCTGAAGACGCGGCTGAAAAAGAAAGTGCAACAAACGAAAAGAAATTAAGTGTCGAAGTCATCATCAAAATAAACTTAACTTCGCCAAAAATTTCCCCCTAAGAATAACACTCACCGCTTAGTGGTAAACACTATGTAGCAAAATGTTCGACATTTTTTTACGAGTTGTTTACCTTTAAGTTTCCTGATCGGCCGTAAAAACGCCTCGGCGGCCCTGCTATTTATAGGATGTCCCTGTACTCCCTTGTTGACGTTGTTTCATTGAAGGGAGAGAAAAAAAACGCCCGGATGAAAACAGAGCGTCTGGTAAACGGTTATCAGACGTGGAAAAAAACGATCGTAGTCTGCTGGATTTCTTTTTTTCCGTTCGGTACGTGTAAAGATGGAATTCCTTTGCTCAGAGGTAAATGGCAGCGACGAGCTTTCTTTAGTCTTTGGGAGGGCTTAGCGAGTGCTATAAAAGCAGTGAACTGTCATGAAACTAGAAAACGTTTTAGGATATAACCAGGATGTCTTCCACACCTAAACAGAAAAAAAATGTAAACCCCTCTTGACGGTATATACTTCTATAATCTTATACATAGTCAGTTATTGATATTATAAATTATTTTTCATTAATAAAATATTTAAATTTTAAATGAGGAAAAATTTTACTTATGTTTACAATATTTCTTTTTTAATCCAATTTGCACAATTCAAACATTTTTAACAAATTTGCAATTATCATCAAATACAACCACGAAATTAAATAATTTAATTTTAAAATATTAATATAATGATGAAATTTAATTATATCATGATGTTTAGCAGTTCAACAAGCGTCTATCATGGACATACGCCAGTTGTTGTAGCATATCTGCGATTGCATTGATTCACCTAAAGGTAAAACTGGCTCCAAAAATAAAAACAGATTTCTATATACAATATCTTTTTACATAAATTTCTTAACTGCCATTTACAGAATTTGGTCTTACATGTAAATATAAAAAGTTTATTTATATATTTATTTACCCATCTAAGACAATAAATTTTCTTTTGAAACATATAGCGGCAACAGCATACGAGCCAATAATGTGTTATGCACTTAAACAAAAACACACGATATATATACACAAGATATATTCATTTTATCTGTGCTTTTAAATAAATTTCTTTGTATTTTCCTCCCAATCAAAAAGTTGCAATTTTAATTGTCTGATTACTTTTCTTATAACCCAATATCGATTCTCTTTTGATATAACATACGGCTTTACTATATTTACATCAAGGTATATTTCCCACTATCTTTCTTGGGAGTTATTATTAGGTTATACTCTAATGAGTGTGTGCATGATTCGTGTTCAAAATTGTTTTGTCTTGTGAATTGTGACATTTAGAAAATAATTGAATAACTGTTCCTTAACTCATCTATTATTTTCATTCATCTCATAAGGAAATCATAAAGTGTCTCGTCTCTTTACAAAACTGAAATAAATATATTTCTATATTCGACAATAACTATGTTCATTATTGAATGTTTTAGATTTCCAAACAATGTTTCTTTATGTAGTAAACTACACTTCAAATCTTCATATCTTTTAAAACAAAGCTAGCTGTAATAAATTAAGAATATTGGCAAGATTCAATCTTTAATGTAATGGATTACAAAATTTATTTATCTTATACAGGTTGATTAAAAAATCTTTACATAGTTTAATTTGGTCTTTGCTTTCTATAACAAATAAAAGATAATATATAACAAAAGACAAAAGACAGATCGATCATTGTGGTGTCGTTTTCATAGTGTGGTGATAGCTTCATAAGCCAGACCTCCGCAATGGTGATAACCATTGTGAAGGAATAATGATTGAGAACCGAATTCGCAACGTTAGAGTTTGTAGCCGAGTAACAAAAGTAACGTAGCCACTATACAAAATTAATTACACCTGTCCGGAAGTTGTTATCTGGGTTATGAAGCTTATCACCACATACTCTCCCACCAGTGAGTCAGTGGTGAGACTAACGATGTTCTTACACCAACCGTATGGTAAGCGCATGTTGATGATGTTGGCTGTTGTCTTTAATGCGCCTTAACTTTTTGCTACGAGAAGAGGGCTCCACAACAGCTATAGAAAAGCGTTTTCTCAAGATCGCTTTTCACCATTGTGAGTGAATGGTTACATTGCCCTAGGAGCAAACTCGCACCATTAGGGTTTCTAGTTTTAATAACCAATGAATATAAAATACATCCCTTTATTTATATTAGCTTTTTAAAGTAATTTCTTTTTGATTCCTTAATGCTTACCATTGTCTTACAATACACATCAATATGCTAACCAGTGTTATATCTAACATTCGTGGATATGCTAACCAATGTTACATCAAATTTTCTTAGATATGCTAACGAATGTTATAAGAAAATATTCCTAGATACGCTAATCAATGCTGTATCAAATATTCATAGAAATGCTGACTACTGTTTTATTAATGCGCGTAGATATGCTAACCAATATGGTATCAAATATTCATAGAATTTATAATCAC
>JAOUZG010009955.1:177625-268186 GCA_026289955.1 Argiope argentata | reverse complement strand
ATATGCTAACCAATATGGTATCAAATATTCATAGAATTTATAATCACTCTTTTATCGATGCGGGTATATATGCTAACCAATATGGTATCAAATATTCATAGAATTTATAATCACTCTTTTATCAATGCGGGTATATATGCTAACCAGTGTTATATCAAATATTTGTAGCAACGGTGTTTTACTAAAGATTCATAGATTTATTAACCACTAGACAGTCCACTTCTTACAGAAGACTTTAAATACTATTGATTTCCAATACCTTTTTATTTTAATCAGAAAATAACCGAAATGTCCATCCCTACTTGCTCAGAAAGATTCGTAGATATGGAGACACTCCCGAACAGTTATAAAATTCTCCTTACCTGCCGAAACTGGTGGCAGGACAGTTCGAAATCCTGGGACATACGGAAACAAGAATCCCGGGGCTTAATAGCTCCACTAACGGAACGCCTGAAACGTCCTCCCAGGCTATTTCCAAATCCCAAAAAAGTAATTAAATCCAACTTATATCCTTCCATAATTAGATTCGAACGACTTGCATAGATATCATTGCTGGATGCGCTATTTTAATGGGCCCCTCCCATTTATTTTTGTTATTGCAGGGGATTTCGACTCGGTTGGAAAAGGGCTCTTCCGAATTACTTTTTGATCGTTCCACCTTTACAACCTTCGGATCACGAATATTTATTTACTCAAGATTCTTGGGTTCGAGAGCATGCTTTTTTGTGTGTGCATGTGTGTGTGAGTGCATTGACGTAACTTTTTGCAAATGAGGGGGAGGGGGTCGTTTGCTGCGAGTCTTTTCATCATCATGAAATTTCAATTGCAGTGATGTCAAATGAAGTATGATTTAAATTAATATTTTTTTTATTGGTTTAGATTAGAATAATGATAATAATAGAGTAATGAATATCTCTGCTTGGACTTCTGGACCTTTCACTTTTTTTAATGTAGCAAATACAATGTACCTAAGTACAATGGATTTCCTCTATAGTTCAATTTATCCCAAATCCAGTTTCTCCCATTAACTCACGTTTTTAAAAAGGCAAATGATAAGACGCATAAAAATAAATCACTAGTGGTGGCAGTGACTCAGGCCCGATGTAAACAAAGGATTATGTATAATATTTTGAATGATATTTTGTTAAATTTGCAAATGAGGGGGCACTCATTTGCAAATTTAATTGCATTTGCACTTTAGCTAATTTTGAAAATGCAATAGATGATTTCAAACAAAGATTACATCTCAGATTGCCATAAGTTATAGACGTTTAAGGAGAAAAGACAGTTTGGTAATGACATATTATATGCATGCTTCACTTCATTAAGGAAGAATGTTTTTGATGATTGAGTTAGGATAATTTTTGATTTGTCTGAAGAAATTCCAAGAGAGATTCTGGGAATAATCATTAAATTTATCAGTTTTTAACTCATTATGTATGGAATCATAGAATTAAAGTTTGAATTTTTATTCTACACTTTTTTTATTGTAGTCTTTAGATTGGGCTATGTATATCAAGATGGAAAGTTCTCAGATTAAGGGATCTCCTGCATTCATTATAATTACACTTTTTTTCGGTTTTCATTATCAAAGATTTCACGTTTTTAGGGTTTTTAAATGAGAGCGAAATAAACTTTGGGAAAAGAGAGGAAATTTTAAGCATTTGTTTTTCAATGAATGGTTTTATTATAAGGTTATTGGAGCTTTTATTGCGTTAATGAGATGATAAATTGTATTTTGTAGTAACCCCGTTTTGAATTACACAAATGTATTATGTTGTGCATTAAAAGGCTTAAATGTTAATACACCTAATGGCTTCTCATAATAAGAGAAGAACGTATTATTACAAATCAAGTAATTATCATAATGGTTTCGGTTTGCGCAGGTTTAATGCTTAAACTGATTATATAGCAAAAAAATCAATACACATTTTTATACTTTTTGGTCATCTAGGAACAAGCGAAAGATCGCCAAATAATCCAACCACTGCCAAAAAAGAAAAGGTAACATTTGGTTTGTGCACAAGCTGGCTCAAATCTTAACATCTTTTTTTTGGCACTGGTATAAATTATTTGGCAAATTTCCGTTTTCACTAAACTAACTGACTAATTACAAAATTTTAAAGAATTATTTTCTACAAAAATAAAGTTTATAAGATGTAAATATTTATGTGACATAGTTTACTCACCTCACAGCAACAGGGAATTCCCGTCATTTTTTATCAGACCTGCAAATAAAAGAAACAATGTAAATTTAAACGAATATTAAAATTGTATATTACTTGAAAAGTATTGATTTAAATGCATTCTAAAAGAAAAAAGATGCGGTATTTTGCCTTTTCTTAAATCAATATTCAAATAGCAATACGTTCCTTTACGTAATATTTGCAAAATACTTTTCATGATTGATGATCAGTCGCACGCAAACAAGTCTAGTTAAAAAAAATGTTCAATAATTTTTTTTCAAAGTGCATGAACACTAGGCTTTATATAGAAAGTGAAACAAAAGTGCATACAAATGATATATTTATCATCAGATTTCATTTACATAAAGTTTGGTAAATTTCTATCTAACGTGATGATGATTATGAAGAACCACAAAATTGCTTCCGTTAAAGTTATTTAGATTAACAATCTGGATACCTTTCTGACGGCCACTAAAGACAAATACACATTTTAATAACATTTTATATAATAAATTATTTCGGAATTATGGAAAAAAGGAGTGAAATTATTGTTGTTGTTTGTAATAGAACTTGCCATGGACAAGCTTGCTGACGCTGTGAACTATTTTCAACCATGGATGATTCTCTGGTTTTAAGTAACTCTTACAGGGCAAAAAGCATGTCTTAGCCACTCATGCACCACATTGGCTTGCCCCGCCCCTTTTTTCAGGGAGGAGATTACATACATCTCACGGAGAGAGTAGATGAAAAACAACCATACCCGAAACGGGACTGCAACCCAGGACGCCCAGATCTTTAGGAAGACGCGCTGCTTTTGTGTCAAGACGTCGGCTTGGCACAGGAAAGACAGCCCTTATTAAATACATTTAGAAAACAGACAGTTTAGTTAATTGCGAAGAGGAAATATTAACAACTTAGGTGTACATTGCTATAATACAATGCAGCAATGCATAATTATTTCTTTTTAAAAAGAGGTTTTTTTATTTTTACACGTGCACAGTATGAGATTCTCAAGTAACGGTTCAATAAATATTAAACTAAATTTTTATGTTAAGTATAGAATGTATGTTGCATATATTGTTACTTAATAAATTTGGAAAATATTAAGCTTGTAACATTATATTAGAGCTCCTTTTTAAAAAAACACAAAGAATTACACACACACACTATATATATATTTTTATATACTTATATACTGTGCACGTGTAATATTTAATGTGTGTGTGTGTGTGTGTGTGTGTACACGAATAAGTAGTAAGAAATACTTCTGTGTATATCGCGACACAAGAGCATATAGCCTTAATAGAGCGAAAATTTCCTTTGTATAGTTTTTACAATGAGATTTTGGTACGGATTTCTTTGACACGTGTCGATTTAGGATAGAGAAATTTAAGTATCTTTAAAAGAATATGGCAAACATTAAAGGTTTCATCAATTCACTCTGAGAATGAGAAATTGCTGAATTTATAGTTTTCTACGGCGCATGTCAAGATATTCGACTTGACTTGGTGTCAGCGAAATTAAATTCACATTGCATTTGTATCTTATTTTCAAGATTTATAATTAAAAAATTTTAATCCCTGATATTTGAATATTTGGTATTTGTAAACACTACATAAAAATTAAAAATATTGAAAATACAAAGGTTTATTGCCTGAAATAATTAAGAGAATAAACCTTTTAAAAAATGTTTCATTAACTGCATATAAGGCCAAGCCAGTTTCAAGGAAATTTTTTTAATGATTTGTAGATCTGGATAGATAAAGGGAAGACCATAATTTACCATAACAAGCAACATTTAAAACTGTTCTTTATAATCACATCCCCCCCATTTCCACTCAACTTATAATATTTTCACAGTAATTAAAATCCATTACCATCCTAAGCCGAAAACTTTTATTGAAATAAAAATCGTAAATTCAAAATAACAAGAGAAGAATTAAAATTCAACAATAAAGTAGGAAATTATCTTCTCGTTCGAAAATTTCAAATGAACTTCCAAGAACTAATGAATTGAAGATGTCTCAATTCTTCTTTCTATGCAACGAAAGAAATATACAAAAAACAAACAAACATAGATGTAATTTTTGGGGTGCCACAGGAAATGATGGGAATTCAGTTCAACTCTTCTTGTCAAGCAGTTTGTCGCGTCAAAATTTAAGACCCCATTATAACGCCAAAAGATGTTATCTCTGGCGAGAAGTCTGTCACCCAGCCATTTAGCGTCAGTGTTCCCAAAAGATTGGGAGAGGAGGAGGTGATGAACCTCCCCTTCCTCTCTTCCGGCCTCCCAAGTATCGTCTGCGTCTTCAGGGAATGAAAGAAGAAGAAGAAAGAAAAGAATAAAGGAAGACCTTGCGAAAGAGAGGAAGAAAGGCCCATCGTCTTCAGACGACGAAACAAAATAATCTAAAATATCTTTGTTGGCAAAAGTTTTTGTATTCAAAAACCGAGGATACGTATGACTTCCTAAAATACCGAAAGGAACTCAAAACGGGAGGCGGAATGCATGCAATAATCTTCTCTTTGGACAAACCATAAATGCGCATAGATCTTGCGATGGGACTCGCGTACTGCAGCCGTTGTTCGGGGCAGCCTCTGAAAAGGGAAGGAAATTTCAAAATTGCATCTTCCGAGCACGTTTTCGGGAAATCAGCCAAATTACCATCGGGCTCCCGATGATAATGCGATGTTCTTCTTCATGCGGCGTTTTCTTCATCTGTACACGAAAGGACTGGCTCCATGCCGCGCTTTGCGAAATTTCTTCACTTATGTTTGCTTTTAGAATGCGCCATTTTCTTTTTATGGCTTTATTCCGTTCGAATTTTAGAAAGTGACAAGCAAGCTCTCAGTGTCGACGTATTATGGCTCTTAAGAAGAACTGCGTCATTCTACGCCATGGATTTATCAGCTATAAACATGTTTTGACGTATAAGATGCCCTTCCCCCCCCCAAGGATGCTGGTTTATTTCTTATTTAGTTTATTTCAGCCTCATTTCTTCATTGAAAACATTGAAATGTAATCTTGACAAAATAGTCATGCTGCATATTGACAAAAAAAGAAAAGAAAAGAGTGGAAGTTGTCTCTACAAAAGTATCCAGCAAACTCGATAACTAATTTATATACCAGGGAATGTCTTGGATGGCTGTCATTTACGTACAATACAACCATATGAAATATTAACGTTTGGTGTAAATTTAGTATTTAGTAAATCTAACGTGACATCCATGATGGGTTTTTTGGTGATTAATTTCTGGCATGTAGTCATATAATCACATACCAGGCTTGATATAATTAAGTCATTACGTTTTTGAATTATTTCGTTTATATGTTTTTGAAAGTACAGAATGGCAGATAGTTAAGCCACTATTTGATTTGCCTCAAAATTTGATAGATATCTATACTATAGAAGTTTTTTTTTTTGCAGCTATCGTGTTCAGTTATAGTCGAATATTCCGGAAGACATACTTCCTACATCCTTCCTTTTCCTCTCTTCCTTAAAATTTAATGGAAATAGACAATTTTTTGTACAGATCGCATACCATATTTCAACTGTCAAACTTAAAGTGTTTTTTAGTTCGATTTTCATGGATTAAACTAATAAACTCAGTGGAACGACAGCCCATGTGGGCCAAGGCCTACAATGACCATATCTGTTTTCTTGACAGAGGGCCATGGGGTAAAAGGCATATGACCCGGTTAGATAGCCTAACGCGGAGAGCATAGTGTTTAATTCCCAAGCATATTTGGTGCACAGTTAATCGGGGTGCTAAAGGGATGAAAGGATGAGTCAACCTTGCTTAACCTGAGTATCGAACTTCGGACCTGTGCGTTGGAAACACGGAGCTACCACTACCCCAAAAGGCTTCATTTTCATAGATGTGCAGATGAAATTTTGAAAAAATTATGTTTTTCGAACTTAAGGAAATCTAAAATGTGGTAATTTAAAATCTTAAGTTAATTTTTTTTTAAAGATTGGATAATTTTTTCTATACTAAGTAAACAAGAAAGTAAAAAAAAAAAAAGATACGATCATAACAGTTAAAAAATTATTTTTTTAATAAGAAATACTACAGAATATCATTTAATTCCCTTTTATATTTTTGGTATAAGTTTACTTTTATATATTTGGTTTAAATTTCCTTTTACATTTTTGGTGTCATCCTTTTATATTTTTGGTGTAAATTTCCTTTTATATCCGCAATTTTCCTTTTATATTTGCTATTATTAAGTCTAACAAATCTAATACTATGTTATCATGTCGCTGCATGCAACTCGCGCCGGGACATCTTTAACCTCTTGACCTTTGGTCATTACTCACCGTTTTATACTAAAGGAAAGTCAATCATCGTCTGAAGGCAAAGAATAATTTGGAGAAAGATTCCTTTTGCCACCTTTTTGTTCTTAAAAGCAGCCAGCCCATACCCTTTTGTGCTCCTTGTTCAAGCAGCGGCAAGATTTCATTGACCGTTGCAAAACGAATCTCCCCAACTTCCGAGGCAAAAGAACGGAAATAAAAAGGGGGTGGAGGGCGTTTATTGCTGAGATTCCGATCTGGCTCATTACAAACGCTACCCACGGACAAAATACCGTGATATTTGCACTTTTTTTACCCCTCATCTATCCTGCTGACTTGAGACTCATTGCGTTGGCGGTAAAGGCACTTCGCCATTTAACGCATTGTGACTTCGAAAGAGGTTTCCAAAGACTAATATTTACTCAAGGCCAATGTTTAATCTCCCTTTTCTTTAAGAATGATCGGTCTTTTAAAAATTAAACAATTAATTCGAATAAATTTCTTGTTTTATAAAATTGTAGTTTTCAAATGTGGGAGCAAAATTATGGATGGAATGATCTAATGGAAAGGGGGGGACCACTTCCTTTAGTGTCATAAGGACATTCTTTTTAACTGCCATTATCGGATTGTTAGAACGAAACACAAATTAGTGTAGTTTAGTAAGGGTTATTATGCGAGTTTTTGAAATATTAAATAGTAGTCTATTAAATGAGGACGCTTTAGCTCTAATCTCGCATATATATATGAAGGGAAAAGTTGGGTGGGATGGAGCTCAGTTCAGTTCAGTCTCGTTTTAAAGCAATACTAGTGCTAATTTGGGATGGACTTCATAATTTTATACTGCTATCAGATGGCGAAAACAAAATTTGAGCTGTCATCTCTTTTTAAACTTTTGCATCACAATAGCTTGAGAATATGTGTCCCTAACTGATGTAACGTTCCCAAGATCCGTTTACGTGACGGATCTTAGTGCAAAGAACCGTTCTGATGATGTGTTAGTTTACGAATATGGTAATAAATCTGATATATGGCACACTGATATTGGCGTCTATCTAATAACTTACAAACTTTCGGTAAAATGAACAGATATATATATAGCCTACAGAAAACCACAAGTGAGGGGAAAGAGGACAAGATGTACCTATCTCAAGACGTGCATCGGCCAACGAGGCTTGCTTGGAATCGGGTCTCAAATCTGTAACTCTGGATAGAATTGAATATCGAGCCAGCGATTATTTATTCATGAAACTGAGACTTTAACATTGTGGCAAATTTAACTTTAAATGCAAAATCTGATAATTTTTTGTGTTTTACTTATTTTATCAGTCCATTGTTTGTAAGAATTTATTAAATTTAATATTAGAAAACAGTTTCGACGTCAATCAAACACATCTTTGCCAAAGGGCGTCTTCAATGACCCCTAAAAACAAAGTCTTGCTTGAAAAACACTGATTTTTTTTTTTGTTTCGTAAGGTTATAACGGAATCTCTGTGACTTACCATTTATTCAGCGAATCATTAGTAAAATTTTTGTTTGGTGTAGTTATTATATAGCAGTTATATGTAACAGAAAACGATTAACGATACAGTTACGTCGTGAATGTTTTTAAAAACATACTTTTACATAATAATACATTTTGGTCTGATGGAAGAATGTCAGTTCCGAAAGTAAATGGTCCAAGGTTTAAGACCCCCTGACTGAGTGATAAAATATTTATCGATTAGTGTGGTGTGAAAATTTGGAAGAGGTTCTATTTAGTTGAGACATTTGTTATTTGATTGCAATTATTATCGACATTATTACCATACCCATATGTCATGCGAGTATCAAATTAACGCTTTAAAGTTTATTAGCCGAAATTAAATCATCCTAATATCCTACATTTCGCAGTAAAAATTACACACAATATCCAAATATCTCAAGAGTTTGGATATTGTGAATAATTTGGTTCGTGAATTCGTTATTGAATCGGCAAGACAACTTATTTTCTCTAAACGGAGGATGTCTTATAATAGCTAACTAGGTACGTCCCAAAATAGGCTTAGTTAAATTTCATTTAATTTATTTCCCGTTAATACTCCTACTATAAGAAATTGCTACAAATTTTGTATTTATCATTTGTTTTCTAGGTAATACTTAATATCTTTATAATTGAAATTCAAAAATAGATGAAAGGAAGATATCGTTTGGATATACGAATAAAAATAGCGATATATTTTAAAGAAAAAAAGGACAATATCTCCATCAACTTGTAGAGAACTAGGAAAGCTCAACGACGTCAGTTGCAATCAATCATATTTTTTTTAGATATAACACCATTGAAAACTGTTTTCCGTATGATATTTTTAACCGAGAAGAAGAAATAAGCACTCTTTCTTCCAGTTTCTTTGATAAAACTCGCTTCATTGAATCCAAACGATTCAATAAAGAAAACATCTACAAAAAGCACCCGCCCCTTCCTATATAAAAAGCTCGGAGATCTCAACAAGTGGTTGTTTTCCATCCATTGATCATTATGGGATACGAGTGCAGGCAAGCCGGCCGACAACAGATAAGAGCGGATATTATGAATGGAATAGTTGGAAGGGAATGGCGGGAAACCAAACCGGATGCAAACGATTTTTACTCGGACAGGATGTGGTCTTCTCAAACGAGCAACTTATCACCCTAAGTGCGGAAACGGACTCGGCGTGTTTGTTTACAATCCACTAAGTTATTCATAAACTCGCATGGAATGCGTGTTGATGAGGATGTCAAATGTAACGCAGACTGTCTCGGGGCTCTAAAAGAGGAAACGCTGGGTTCGGGATAAAAGGAAATAAACAGGCCTACAGAACAAAAACAGGAATGATGTACTAAACAAAATAATGCATCCAATGCGAAACATGGTGGATACCAATGTTTTATGTTCACTTTGTTTGATTTTATAACATTTTTTTTTTAATTTCATCCTAGTTATGACTTAGTTTGGCTTTTTTACTTCGTAAAAACATGATGTTTTGGTTTTTTTGAAGCCACAAAACACGTTTGGCAATTTGTCACCAAAAAAGAATCATTAAAAATTTAATTTGTAATTCAAGAGTTTAAGCCAATGTGGTTACATTTTTTTGCTGTTAAAATGCTTTTATCATGCGAGAACATGACTTTGTATTAATTTTTGAAGTTTTTTTGAAGCCACAAACATCAATTTTCTGCTTTTAGGGTTATTTAGGTTGTCATATTTGGCGCCTTATTACCAACAAAAAGTTACAACTTGGTACGAATGTCCGTCATGTACCTGTTTCTCGATACTTCGGCGCGTGCGTATTCATTTTTTTTAGTTGTCTGTCACAATCTTTTAATCTCTTTTGTTATGATTACAATACTTTCCTTATGCCTCATACATGAAAAAGCAAAAATGTGGTGTTAAATCGTTGAATGTTAGAAACGATTAACAGAAATTTTGTAATTTATTTTTCTTACAATCATGCGTTTTAATTTTTATAATTTTTGGAGAAAGCTTAAAAATTTTTTTTATTGAAATTTTGCTTGATTTTCTGCTATAAAGGCAATGCCAAACAACGAAGAACACTTACTTGTCCCCTAACAGTAAAATTCGAAATTTGAACGGAACAAATAAATCCAATATATTATGGCGTTTACATCAGCTCTGTTGATATCCTTCAAACTGTAGACGAAGCCAACCAACGGGATGTCGGTATGTCTGCTTGTTAATATAATGTCTCATTTTTTAGTTATTTGTGAAGACATTTTGGGCCAAATTTAATTTATTTGGCAATTGTAAATAAGCGCCATTTTTCTAAGTGCTGAAGATATGCCTCGTATTCTAACGTAACTACATAAAATTGATGTTTTCTCTTCAATATCACTCTTACGTTCCTCAAGGTCATAGGAAGCTCTTGAATGGAACTGCAATGCTGTCACTCTCGACCCATTTTCATTTCCTGTGTGTGTGACGAATTTCATGATTTATAATTCCGACTATTATGTTAGTTCTTAAATTAAAGCAGTAAACTCCGATGCAGATTTCATTCACAAATGCAAAAACTTTCAAAAAGTTTTGGGATGACCATTCTACCTGCTTTAAATAAAAACTCTAGGTTAATTAAAAAAAATTGCTATATATTTTCATTGTGTTAAACGGACTTTCACAAATCCAATGTTTTCGACAGTCATCTGATCTTTAATTTATCATATTAAAGGATTGCTATATTAGCATTAGTGATAGGTATTTAAGTTATTAATGAAATAATAAAACGAACACAAAGTGGCGATTAAAGATCTCTGCATTAAATTAAAACATTAAAATACAATTCTAAATTCATATTTCCCATGAATGCAACATAATCTTCAACCAGAATCAAAATGTATGCACACATCCTTTAAAACTAACATTTTTCAGTAAAATCTACTGAAACGCGAATTTTTGTAAGTAAATGACATTTTACTTCTTTATTACTCTTTAATCCGGTTTTTATCTCAACAAATTTCCGGTTGCAGATAAAAAGTGCTTATGAAATATGAAACTACGACCGTCAGCGTACTTTGTATCCATTAAAAATATGAATTACGATAATAGAGGCAATTTATGAGTCGTCAAAAGCAGTTTTTGTAACAATTTTTGGAAGCGGCATTCGATTGTTAAATCCCTAATACGATAAAAATTGAATCAATTTCATTTCATTTTTTATTTTTAAAAATTGACGCCATGATTTTTTATGATTATTTCTTTAGATAATCAAAGAAACAATTTATAGTAAATTTTCATAGAATGCATGCCATGAAAACATTATAGTGGCATATATTTAGCTTAATTTTGTTGGTGTGATACGTGTTATCTTATAGACAGTTTCGGCAAGAAGGGCATCTCTTCTTAACATTCACAACTCGCACTGGTTATTTAAAGTTATTTCAAAAGTGATACTGCAATGTTACAGTGTTAAATTTCAAATAAATAAGTAATATAAAAATTAAGTCACGTAATACTAAGATCTTTTTAATTATTTACTTTTTACTTAGGGTTAATTTTAATGTAGTTAATGTTTATTAAATAATTACAATTAATATAAATATGTATATACATATAACAGAATCACAATATTGACTGGCAATTTTCACACTGTGCATGCGTGAATTTACTACGTCAGTTGGGATAAAGCAATACGTATTAGAAATTTTAAATTTCCTTTCTTCTATTTTATTTCAATTCCAAAGTACTTCAAAATGAATCCGAAAAAGTGATTAATTAACAATGTTTAATTTTAAATGCATCAAGCACTAAGAAAATAAATAGAATCGTTTGAAATATTCGTTAGAAAACATGCTAGGCCTAACATCATTAGCCTGGGGGGAAAACAAATTGAAGTCTTATTGATTTGGATGAGAGGAAATGAAGATTTTTGGCAAGAAAGTTAGTTTTCAATTAATTAATAAAAATTAACATAATTAATGTATTAATATTTGAAAAAAACTGTAATAACATCATCCACTACAGGTTTTAAAAAATGCATTTGAACGCGAGTGGATGAATAGAAGTCGAAGTTCCGTGTAAAGATGACCACCTAACCGGGACATATACCTCGGACTCCATGGCCACTGGTCAAGAAACTGGGAGCACTATAGGCCTTAACCCATATAGGGTTTCCTGTCTTCTTGTGTACATCTGACCACCCCGCCACCATTGAACGTAGCAGTAGCCCATATAGGGCTGTCATGCCATTGAGTTAAGTTTATTATATCTCATTTTAACTCTTCCCAAATAAATGTATAAAGGCATTCAAGTATGAATATCTTTTGTTGAAAAAATTATATTTTTCAGCCTTTTGTTTTATAACCAACCAAATATTCTGAGACTGAATGAAAACGGATATTTTATAGAGATCAATACTGCTTCACGAACTTATAAACCAATAACTTATCATTTATTCATTTACTTCCAGTTCTGCAATCGAATTTTGTTCCAACAATTAAGTAAAACTAGCCAAATAACTGAATTGTTAAAAGTTGCCTTCCGATTTTCGGACAACACATGCAGTCAATCTTGGCACGTACAAAACAAATTAACTTTAATGCAAATTCCAAGAAGCACAAAAGTAAGAACCTTCACCGGTATCAATATTATTTTTATTTCTAATCCAATATTGTATTCAACCGAATACTCTTCAACTATACAAAAATGAACTTTATCGTGGCCAGGACAGTTTCACGAACTAAAACCCCCAAAACTTTCCATTTATTCAATGAGTTTTTATTTTATCTTTTTTATTTTGCAGTCGAGTTATGGCCCGGCAAATCAAATATAACCAGCCAAACAACTGAGTTGTTGCAAGTTGCACTTCGATTTCATACTGATACATGCAGTCACTGTGATACATTTAAAAGAATGAAAAAAAAAATCATTTTAATGCCAATTCCAAGAAACACAAAGAGTAAGAACCATCACCGATATCACTATTATCCTTATTTCTTCTTAGAAAATCCTTAGCTTGTGGATTTGTGAGCAGCTTTTCCAAGAAGAATTTTTCCCCTGTGCGGTCCATAATCGATAAAAATGGCAGCGTGTCAGTAAAAGAGGAGAAATATTAAAAATAAAGAGCCTGCAGGAAAGACAGCATGTATCGGACATTGGGTACTGTCCAGCACTCACCAACTACCCTTCGTTACCTCCCCCCTACGCTTCCACGTCATGTTTAGAGGCCAGCGCAAGAGGAAGCAGAAAAATTTCACTTGCTTTGCCGTCACAAGGCCTGGAGGGTGCGTCACCCAACGTCACTGAAATTGCGAAATGCCTTTCGCAAGCCAACTGTTTCGCAGAAAATGCCTCAGAAAACGCTGAAAATGATAAGATAAACTATTCTAAAACGGAAGTTTTTCGTGAAAACACCGGAATCTACTTCAGTTGGAAGTGGTTTTCTTCCATATGCCGGCTTTCTTTATAAAAAAATAAATAAATAAGGAGTGTTGGAGTTTAGGGATGTGTTCAAATTTGCACAAATTTTTTTTTCTATTTTACTTTGATATTTAAAATTCATATCGTTTATCGTTTCCATTTTTGATTTTCAAAATCTGTATATATGTCACACTTGCCCAAATATACTGTGACATAAAAATCCCTCTTTTTATATATTGTTGAATGGCAACACTCAAAGGGAAATAAATTTCTAAATAAACATTTTAGACCACTGCATTGAACATTCTTATAGTTACATTCACATAGACTCTTCGCTAAAACTTGGAGCTGAAAAATAGTAAAAATACTAAGGCTCCTCAAAAACTCGATTCACTTAAAGGAAAGATGTGAAAGAAATCAAGAAATTATGAAGTTTAATAGAGACTGAAAATAGGCTTAATCATTTCGAAATGATGATCACTGTGACTTACTTATGGAAAATGACCGTATTTTCCAAAACTAATCTCTCAAAAAAATAATTTTTGTATAAAATTAAAATTAAAAAAAGGTCCCCTTTTAATGATACTTTTTTTTTATTTTTTAATATAGTATAAAATTTATAACATTGAAAATTTAAACTCGTCTATCAAGGAATTTAACCGCATGCTTTTGCCAATTTTAAAAACAAGTTTTAAAAAACGACTTCTTTGAACATTTAATTCCGCCATAATGTTTTCACTTCCGCTTTCACTTAGTAATTTGTTTTCATTTATTCAATAAAGTTCAAGTTTCCCGGTCTTATCGAATAACAAGGCAAAATTTAATTTTGGCGGTCTAAAAAGTTAATAATATGAATAACAAACAATTCGGTCATCAAAGGTGGCCAGTACATCTTTAAATGGCCTGAGTTTACTGAAGTAATATCTGCGAGCTTTTAGGCAAGTGAAAACCTACTCCCAAACTACACATTTTAGTAGAGTTTTTTTTTCTTTGAAAACGTGACAAAAAAAAACTAAAGTTCAGTTACAAATGAAAATCGGAAAATGTGTATGTTGGAGTTTAACATCGAATGTAAATAAATACGTTTGAAGTGTGATTGGTTGGAAAGCTACCTAACAAATATATTTGCTAGTATTTACAAGGTAGTTCAGATCCATGTATCTAAATTATAATTGGTTCAAATCGGTCTGTTATTAATTGAAACTATTCAGCAGTCCTGTTTGTATGCGATATTATTGAAACATACATTCCTGTTTTTCTAAAAAAATATTTTAATAAATTAGTAATCAACACCAAGAAACTTATAGGCACCTGACCATCGATGTAGTGCTAATATTATCTTGATATTTTATCAATCAGATAAATTACACTTTTCCCAACACATTTATGATTTGAGAATTAGAAGAATAAAGTTTTTTAATCGGCCTATAACGATCAATTTTCAGATTAGATGTCCTAGGTTTGTCTATTTTGCGTAATTGGTAATCCCTCACTGAAGTTAATGCAATTGATGGTTAGGACCGAACTCGAAAAATTAGGGTTTGTAGCCAAGTAACATAGTCACTAGAGAAAAGTAACTACTCCTGTCCTAAGGATGTTCTCTGGGTTATGAAACTTTCACCACACGCTCTCCCACCAGTGAATCGGTGGGGAGAGGAACGATACTCTTACGCTAATAGTATGTCGAGCGTATGCGAGTCGTTGACGGTGATATTGGCTGTTGTTTCAAATGCGTCTAACTACTTTTGCTGCAGGTAGATGGCCCCAGAATAATTGTGGAAAGTTGCTTATTCAAGATTGCAAGTTACCATTGAGGAGAATGCGTAGAAAAAATTGCCCTAAGACTGACTCACTACATGAGGGTTTATAGGCAAGTAATATAACCACTAAACAAAAGTAATTACTCCTTGCAGGATGATGTTATCTGGCTTAGGGACCATTCATCACAGTAAACACAATTGTGAGAAAAAAAATGGAGTTTTTTTTTTATTTCTGATGGTTAACGACTGAGCAGCTTTTTCCTTCTAAAATAAAATCTTAATAAGTGTTATAATCAACAAAGAAAAAAAAGCGGTCGCGAGATTTCGATGAATTTTCTCGTTTCAGACCCACCCGACTTCGGAAAACACTTTTTTTTGACATCGTGTCTGTTTGTTTGCGAGCACGATAACTCAAAAATGTCCCGATTCAGACCTATGAAATTTGATAGATTTTCTTTTCCCCAAATTAGTTGATATCTCCAATGCCTGAATCATAACCATTCAGAGGATATCTGTCTGCCCAGCCGACCGAATATAAGTTCACCCCTATAACTGAAAAACAGAGATAGTAAAGCGGATGAGCTTTGGCATGCAGATTTATCAACTAAAGTGTAGATATACATCAAATTTAGTAACTAAACCTACAAAGGAACCGACCATATTTCAGTTTATAATTTCACAAATATGTGAATTGATAGTTCAAAAATGCATTGATTTTAATGTATGGAATTTTATTTGTGATTGCAGTCGTAATTTTGTGTCATATTTTGATTTCAATTAATTAGAAAAATATATATATAATTCAATTTCTACGATAAATGATGTCATGTGAGGGATTATTTCAAATATCCGCCAAGGATAGCATGTAAGACTCAGATAAATGTTACACTGAAACGGAAGATCAATATTTCTTAACTATTGTCTTTCAAAACCTTACAGGGCACTCATGGTCTTACCCAAGATCCACATTTATTACGGGAGAGGAACTATTATCTTTATTACAGAATATGCGAGAAAGTTTGAGGGAAAGCACACCCTATGATTAATTCATTAAATTGAATCTAGAATTTATTTCTTATTGGAATTTGTTATCTTTAAAATTTATATTGTCTTATGTAAAATATCATCATAAAGCAAACAAATGTTTATTTTTAAATTCATTTATATGAAACTAGAACATTTTTCTTATTAGAATTTATTATCTCCAAAATTCATAAGAGTCTCCCCACGAAAAACATTTCCATAGCAAAGAAAACATTTAAGGAAGCAATCAACCTATTTCTTAAATTATCAGCTAAATTTTGAGCAAATCATTTGATTAAATTCTGAAGCCGAAGATTTTTGCTTTAACTCTCTTTTTTTAGTCTAAAATTCTAATTTTTTTAGTTTTTGAAACAATTTTTTGCATTTATCTTTTTATAATTTTTTAATCGATTTTATATAAAAAATGAAAATATTTTAAATAATTTTTCAAAATCTTTTTACCGAACTCAATCACATACCTTAGAATTTTCTTTCTTCATAAAAATAATGAGTAATCTCAACAATGCTAACATAAAATGCCAGCTCTAAAACACCATTCATTTAATTTTTAAAAGTTTGAAAGAAAAAGAGCGAGACAGAGAGAAATACAAACAGTCTCGAATTTCATTTCCCAAATCGCGACCAAAAAGCTTAGTTCTTTTCAGCAGAACCAACTTAATATTTACTTTATCGTTCCGAGCTCTCTCTTTAATAACGTAATAGCATGTACCAGTTTATGTAATTCACTAATCCAGCGCGAAAACGCGTGTACCATTTCGCTGAAAGCTATGAACAGGGCTGGGAGAAAAAAAAAGCGAGAGTAATAGAAGGAAAAGCAGCTCTCCTAAATAAACGTGAATAAACCCCAACTGACAGAAGATGTCTTGCTCCACCTTTGGAAATGCTATATTATTCAAATGAGACGTCACAATCGATTGAATTCAATCGATTAAAAGTCACGCATATGCAAATGCAAAGTTTAATCGATTCCCGTCCGCGCAGAGGCCAGTCTGTTTGCCAACTTTGGTATTGGCAAAATGCATATTCGACAGCAGATAACGTTAGCAGCAGCACTGAAAAAGAAAATGCTTACTAAATATTGCTGTCTTATTGTTGGGCTAATTTTGCAAATTTGGTTTCGACTTGATGGCATCAAAGTGTTTTGCTTTATTTCAGAGTTGATATTCATCGCCGAATCTACGGTCATTGACGTAGAGTTTAAATAAGGGATCTTTAGGTCTCGATGGTAGCTGAAGTCGTTTGGAGATTTATGGGTGTCGAGAAAACTTTCTTTTTCAGCTCTTACTATTGGTTCACACTCTCCCTATATGTTTATATATCTTGTTCAAATTTTCAATCGTTAATAAAATACTTTTTATTCATTCACTCAGATTCAAGTACATTTTTTAAAACTTGCAGTGCATGAAATTTGATGTTAATTCAGTTTTTTTTAAAATATAATTATTCATTAATTTGGTTAATTTTTTATTAAAAACTAACTCTCCAGCCAAAAATCTTCATTTTTTCTCCACCAAATGAGTAAGACTGCAGTTTATTTTTTCTCACTCTAATGAGGTTAGATTTATCATGTTTTAGACCAATTGTTTCAAACGATTTTGTTTATTTCCTTAGTGTTTGATGCATTTAAAATTAAAATTGTTAATTGATTTTTTTGGATCCATTTAAAAGACCTTTGAATCAAAATAAAACAGAATATTAGATATTAAAAATTTCAAATATCTACTGCGTTACCTTAAATGGCGCACAAGAATCGTGCATTTGCATAGCCTTAATTGGCATTGAAAATTCACGCAAGCGCAGTGGGAAAATTGTCACTTAATATTGTGATTCTGTCATATGTATATACATATTTATATTAATTGTAATTATTTAATAAAAATAAGCTAAAATAAAATTAACCTAAGTCGTTAGTAAAAAGTAAGTAAAAGGACCTAAGTAGGAATTGATTAAATTTTATTTTTATATTACTTGTTTATGATTCCTTACTATTTCCAAGCAAAATAATAACAACTAGAATCCTCTTGCTTTGAAAGATATATAAAAATTTTCTAAATAATCTTAGTTTGAAATTATTTTTATTTATCATTAAAGTTTTACTTTAGTTACATTTAATTTCGTTTAAAAATAGAGGTTCTACTTTAAAAGTTCAGGCGTACGTCTTTTTACTTTCTCGAATATGTAATGTAGTAAATGACTGGACGTAATTTGAAATGTTGACAGATATTCGCATTTTAAACCTTCTTGATTTCGGAAAACACATTTTTGCAAAATGACTATCTGTCTGGGACAAAAATAACTCAGAAACGCTTTAGACTGGATGGATGAAATTCGGTACACGGTCTTTACACAAAATTTGAAGATTCCCATAGAATTTTGAGTAAAATCAGCAATGGAAAAAACCTGGCTAGATCTTTGAATATAATTTAATACAATAACTACAAAATGAAGAGAGCTAAACTGATAAAATGTGGCAAACATATAAAGCTTCATATCCCTTGCCCTGAGACACCTGTTTACCATTGTAAAGTTCCCTGGTTCTCAAACTTGATAATTGAAATTTGCGACCAACTGTGTCATCAACTGCGTTACACCCTCTTAGACCTTTAGATCTTTCAAAAATCTTCGATCAAAACTCGTTTTTGTGAGAAAAAAATTGTAATAGTTTCTGATTTTTTTCGGATAAAGGATACCTCAATATTTCTCATACCATGAGAATTTTCAACAAAAAGTCAATAATAAATACAAGTTTTCCTGATATGCCCTCTTCAGTGCAATTCAAACATATTTTTTTCGTCAAAAAATTAATGCATATATTTGTTATCATAAGGAAAAACCAATATATAGTCAACCACCGTTCTACTCGTTAATTTTTTGTATACGAAAATTCAAGATTCCGAGATATGCCATCAATGAGAACCTTTTACCTGCTTTTATTGCCGTCCATCAAGGAAAGTCGATTACACTATTTCCTTAAAGATACTTAGTAGGGTATGAGTCTCATTACAGTGGGAGATGTACATCAAGGAGAGTTATTTCAGTGTTTCGAACCCCAAATGCTAAGTTTTGCAAATTTTTATTTCATATGAGGCTCAGTGTTCTTATCTGCCACATCAAAAATCGGCTATTCTAGTTGACAAAATCAACAGCTTCTAACAGCTTCATCAACTTCGCCAATATGTAGACATAAAAGACAAATCAGAATATTTTATTACTATTGTGGAAACATAATTTAAGACAGTATTTTGCTGTAATAAAATATAATAAATCAATATTTTTTGATTTGAATAAATTATTGCTATTATTATCGGAGGCAAACAACTAGTCGTTGGAAATGGTAATTGTAATTAAAAAGAATGAAGTATATAAATATATTTTTTAGATTATAATTTAGTGGCCATTTATAAAATTTATGTTGTATTTTATTGCTGACAAAAACCAAACATGGAATAGCATAACTGAATAACGAACATTCAATTTACAAAACTTAATAAATGGTAACTGTTTAATAACTTTTTTTTTTGGGGGGGGGTATTCTGGCACGAACTACAGCTGCTAGCAAGTAATTATTAAATGCAAATTACTTTAAAAAGAATTTATTACCTGCTTCTGTAATTTTAGGAATTATATGATCTTTTACGATTTAATGAATTACAAAATTATATACTTCAAAAAAGTTACTATGTTTTTAAAAAATATATATTCTGTAAATCCGTGTAGAACTTGATACCGAATTAGCTATTAGTTATGTTCAGACACAGATGTTCAGCTTGCTTTAAAATTATTAGCTCTTTAATGAAAAGAAAGGGCTGAGCATCTTACGAAACTTATCTGGACACCTTGCATTATTTTTCTATCATTTAACAAAGAAGACCATCTGCGGCACGAGCTGTAAATCAAGACTCACCCCCCTGAACGATCATGAAGCCCATCCTAGAACGCTGGAGATAGCTAATTTTTTTCAACCCTCCATAGCGCCCAGGGGCAAAGATGTACAAACCCACAACGGAAAATCATTCTTTTTGGATTGCTCCTGTAACCTGACTAGCTCTCCTCTTGTAGCAAAAATTACTTCCGCAAATTACTCACGGGTAATTCATCATTGATTTTATCTATCAATCATTCACTCGCCGCTCAAAGCAAAGCTGAATTTCTAACAAATGATACTTGACGCGCCGAGATCATTTCTCATACAAGCGAAAACAATACAAACACCAGCAGGTGTTTTAATTTGTGGAGAAACAAACTGGGGAACCCGGCTTCGATTGTGCAAGGTTTATTCTCAAAGCAATAACACAATTAACAGATGTTTTTTTAAAGCTAACTATGAAATTTTTGGAAATGTAGCTATATTTGTGTGTCATTAGTCATTTTTTTTTTAAATTTTATGGAAGATCTTTTTATTGATAACATAAGAACAGCGCGGATTTGTTAAGTAGGTGAAATAGGATACTGCTAGGAACCCAAACTTTTAAAAAGTTTTGTTTTTAATTTTCGAAGTAACTCATTTTTTTAACATAATTTATAAGAGTCTTGAACTCGAACTTATTCAGATGAATAATCAATTATCGTTGATATTTTAAAATTTTACCCTAGCAACTACGTTCAATTAATTACTTTCTTAACAAATTTCACATTAAGTTATTTCATGATTCTTTGAAAATATTCTGCTTTTAAAACAATGAAGTTCGATTTATGATAAAACATTTAGATTTTATTAAAAAATTTCATTGCAAATTTTTCACAGCTTTTTTTAAAATACCTTTTATTTTAACTTTTGCTTACATGCAAAGCACCAAAAAAAACTAAATTAAACCAACTCTTAAACAAGAAAGGCATTTTTTTTTTTGTAAATTTGACAAAATCCTCGTAAAAGCATATTTTGTCTTCTGAAAACTACTTAAAGTAAAGAATGAATAAAACCTAGTTTCCAATTTTGAAAATTGGTGTTGAGCCGAGGCAATTTCGTAAATATTGTTCGCCAATTGCATGGTATTAACTGTATTTATACGAGGTACTTTTATAAATTATACGAGTATACAAGAAACTGTGAGGGAGACCACTCCAGCTGGTGTTCTTTCTGTCTATTGTCTGTCATATTTGCATATGTAAGTGACAGATAGACTTCCTGTCGATAGAGATTGTCCAAATATTGATGGAAATTAAAATTTGTGATTAAATTACAACCAAACAAACTATTTACATTTTTGAAATATCGTGAATATTGATATAATGGCCATCAGATTTTTGTTTTACTCATTTAGATCTGAAATGAGGAATTCCGTCAAATATCGAAATCGAAATTTTTGATAACTACAATAATTCTCAAATCACATTAATTCTTTTGTATTCTTCGTAGCAAGAAAAATTTAAAAAATTGCATTTTCAACATCTTTGAAACCTTGTAACTGTCCTCAGCGTCCAACACACCAACCGAAAACTTCCTTTAAATGCATACATTTTACTTAGAGCAATATTTCCCAGAAAAGCTGCTCAACAATTTCAAGGGCTACGGTTCCGAGAAAATCATTATTCACGAGTATGAATCATAATGTTAGTTTTATGATAATATGAATTATGCTTTCACAAAAATATTTATGATGAGGTTGATGATGATGACAGAAGCGCCAAAATAACGGGATGGAATGGTTGCACAAAATAATGGATTGTGATGCAAGAGAGACTTTATAAAAAATAAATTTCTTTATAAAAAAACGACCTTAAGACTGCATTCGGTAGATCTAAAAACTTAGATACTTTTGTTGCTGAGTTGCTTTAACCAGTTAATATTTCGATGGGAGAAAAAACGATTTGATAATTTATTTTCTCTCACTTTCGTCTACATGCTGTGTTCTGAAAGATTTTTTTTTACAGATGTCATTCAATATTAGTTTCTAGCAATCTTTAGCGACCAGCTGGTTAGCTGGAATTTTCAACTAAACATTTTATTAAGCCATTCCAAATGGTTGTTTCTTAAACCGAATGCTTCCCAAAACTTCCAATGTGATAAATGCTTAATTCTCACGATTTATGTCGCTGCTTTGTTTATCGTTAATTTTCTTATTTTTCTATCTACGAGGGGTTATCAAAAAAAAAAAAAAAGAAGAAGAAGATTTCAAGCAGCAGTATTTGGAAAGTAGAAACTGTGAATCGGAATATTTTTACCCAGAGTGGAGGGAGATGGCAATAGTTGTCTTATACCGGCCGTTTTGACAAACAGCGTTAGTACAGAGACCTGAATCAGCGACAGTAATGGTAAGTTCGGGTATGGTTGTTATTCTGTGTTCTATCGGTGAGGGTGTGTATGTGCCCCTGTAAAAAGGAGCTTTGCAAGTGAATGTGGCGCATAACGTAGATATATCGTATTCTTGGCCCTCGTTGGGGCTACTGAAAAACAAGAGACGCTCACTAGACTTAAATAGCTGATAGATCTGTCAGCGGGCTTGAAAAGTGTCCTAAGTAACAACAATAAAAACAATTTAATCGATCTTCCTGCGTCTTCCTCTCAAATTAGTGGGTCTAGGTGATTCCCTAGTGAAAAATCAGCTCTGATCAGGGCGCTAACTTGTATACAAACGCAATGAAGATAAGTCCGCCGACAGATATGGTTCAAAATTTAATACGAAACTACATTTGAGATGCTAACAAGTTGAACAACAGATTTTTACCTATCTAATACTTTATAATTTTTAGTTAAGTTTGCTTGCACTCAGGCAGAGAAAGAGACAAATTTTGTATGAAGGTATTCTCTTCAAAATATGATGGGAATCCAGAAATTTGATTACAAGACAGCACTCCAATTTTCGTTAAATCTAACTTGCATCATTTCTGAGTTATCATGTTCATACACAGATAAAAAGGAAATTATGCCATAAAAAACCGACATGAAAGCGGATATGATGTACGTTAAATCTGTTGGGGTTAAGCATCCTCCCGCTGGTGTGGTGTGGAAGTTTAGAGAGGGAGAACCAACTCAGATGCTGTTCTCATTATATGACTGCGGATCTAAATGACGGGGTTCGTCTCAAAGTAATTCTAATATTGTTTTAAAACGGGGCTTTAATAATGATAAAAAAAACTTAAATATTTTTATAAAGTCAGGCAGATCTGAAACATTAAAATTCTGATTCATTAAAATCTCCAGTTTCATTTTTTTTATTATTATCAAACTTTATACTTTTATATTTAGAAAGCAAAAATGTAATAAACTGTAAAATTGATAACAAATCCTTCTGATATTATCAATTCAAGTAGTTTGAATTTTTAGCCAACTTCAGTTACAAATCGTTGTTAGCAATAACTATCGATTTTCTTTGTATAAAGAGTTAGTTTGAGAAAGGCAAATGGTAGTAGAAGATATTAAAAAACAAAAAATGTATGAAGATGCAAGAGGAACGTAAAGGTTTAGAAATCTTTAAATGATATTTCGATATAACTAAGAAAAATAAAAACTTTATATGTGGGTAACTAGAAATTTAAATATTTTCAGAAATTAGTAAAGCCATCTACACACAAAAGTTCCATAATTTCTTCATATTTAAAACTTCAACCCACTATTAATACATAAGCGATGAAACTCTTTTTTCAGAGCAAAAACAAAAGTAGATTAAAAAATAAATTTCAGTTCGATTTTTATTTTCGAGACTTAGTCTAGACACAGATTCTAAGCAATTCAGACGTCTCAGTTCGAGACAAAACAAATAGAGGTTGGTGTCTGCTATCCAAATTAATTCCTCTGGGAGTAATTTAGGGTAATAACATCTCTAAAATAATTAAAATTACACCTGAAAGTTTCGGTTGATTTCCTGCATAAAGTGAGAGGGTACGAAGTTCCTGTTTGCCTCCGAAAACTGCCGTAAAATTTCTTAGAAATGTTGAAAGTTCCGGAGTCCATAAACTTTTATGACAGCGCGAAAATTGAGTTATAATCGTGATGTAATATTAAAATGAAAGTTTTGGATTTAACTCCGTCTTAAGTAACGAAGCGAGAATTCGCAATGTATACATTTTAAAATTAATGGATCGATAAATTTTGGTTCCTGATTGGGACATCCATTAAATGATTAAATATTTTTTGGGGGGGAGGGGGTGATTATCTTACAGAAAAGATTTTTCATGAAGCGTAAATAACACCCAATATTTATCTGATACGCCATAGAACCATAAACTGATGGATTTAAAAAAAGTATATTTATTTGCCCATAACTTTATAAACCATACTTAGAGAAACTTGTGTATATTGGTATATTAAATATGCTCAGTAGTTGTAATCATAAAAACAAGTAGATTAATATTAGAGATGTAATCTGTTGTTGTGGTTGTTAATTATGGCACCTACCATGGACAAGCCCCACCGATACATCAGCAGATTTAGGTCGAAGATATGCGTCTCTTGTTTCAAGTAGCGCCAACAAGGGTCAAGAGTACGACTTTAGCTACATACTCATCACAGTCACTTGCATAACCCTTTTTTTACTGGGGGGGGGGGCACCTTTATACGCCTCACAGATAGCACACAGAATAACAATGCACGAAATGGGACTCAAACCCAGGACTCCCAGAACACGAGGAAGACGCGCTGCCTCTGTGCCAGAAAGATAGCAGATATAATCTGTAATGCAGGGCTATTCAAAATATTTACCTGATTATAAATGTCAATCAATATGTTTTTATAGACAACGATAGCAAAATCGTTTTCTCAAAATACAGAGTGATGCTTTTCCAAGTAAATTTGTCCTCTGTGACTTCTCTCTGTCGAATAATTCATTTCAATCCAGGATTAGGGCAGTCCTCAACCAGCGCTACAGAACGTCTCTAAGCGGGTCTCAAATGTTTGAGTCATAATTTGTCAGCTGCAGTGTTTGATGTATGGGTTTGAGCAAATTAAATTTAATCAGCGTTTAAATGTAAGTTTACATGATAGTTATAAACCTATGGGCAATAAATTATATAATAATAAGACTCTATGGATAAAAGTCGGTACACATATTTAACATTTTTACTATAGACTTCTATCAAATTTTAAACCAAAACCATTGAGGGATTTGTACTTTCAGAAACGTATAAATGTTAAACGTTCAAAAACGTATAAACGTAAAATGCACATGCACACAACTTTCGTATATCAGCCTTCTTCGCTCCACTTATACAGCGAAGAAAGCAGAGTATGTATTCTCGAAGCTCTTTTTAAGACGAGTTAGTATCAAAATTTGACACATAAATGTGTTTTGCTCTATAACGAATTTCGCTTATCTAAAACAACCCGTTTTCGAATTATTGTTTTTATACGCGTATATTGCAAACAGATTTGCAGATGGTCAGTTCGTTGACGAATTTAGTTTAACATTTGATATGTATGTGTAATTTTGATGCAATGGATGTTACCGAATTTCATCCGTCTAGTTCTTTGCATTATGTTATTATTTAGGAAAGAGCGAACTACTTGATATCAATAGCTGGTTGGAAGAAAAGTGGCTTCACAATAATATTTCTTAGCAAGATGGTTGTATTTTATTTCAAAAATGTTTAGAAAATAAGTAAGTTTATTAAGTAAATATGGAATAAAAAAGAAGGAAAAAATAGTAAATATTCTACGAGAGAGTCATATTGACATGGCAAAGCTGCAAATGAGCCGATTTGGTGATCGGTATATATCGGTTTGATATTTTTGGTTATTCGGGGCCGTATTTCTCTATTCCCTTAATTAAATTTTCGCTATTTTTTATGGAAGTCATCAATAATGGAATATGAAGATCAATCGAATGTTATTATTACCAATTAATAATTTTTGTAAGCACATCTCAACTCCACCATCCCATATCGGAAAGGGGGGCATAGGAGAACAATGGCCTTAGCAGAATCTTGAAACTTTTTTTTTTGCTTATTCTTTTAGATTTTAGGGTTGAAGAAAGAGTAGACTTTCGCCTTATAACATTTATAGCTGAGCTTGGTATTTGTGAATATGTTCTTTAAGGGTTAAGTGCTTTTACAAGGTGACGCACAAAGCATGTTGCGCAGTAATTATGTGTACTTGTATTCAGGCAGAATACAGAGAAATAAACTTTTGATAAATTAATTTCTTTCAAAATCTTATAGAAATGTTACATGTACGAAAGTCTTGCACCAAATATCAGGCTTTTTGCTTAAATAGTTTTGGAATCATCTTTGTCGCATACAAATAGAGCAGACAGGCAGATATAATTCCCAAAGCGTGCTTTTTGGACTCAGTGTGCACTGAAACGTTCAGATTCATCAAAATATTGATTTCGAATTGTTTGGCGATTTCAAAACATTCTTTTCATGTACTTTGGAAATAGAAGGGGGGATGTAGCCTTGATTTTCTGAGGATAGAAATCTGAAATAAGAGAATCCCTAGAAAGGGAATAAATATACGCTTATGCAAGAGATTCTCCGCATGTGTTCTCCCCTCCCCCTCCATGCTTTCATCTCCATAAATAATAGAAAATCGATGATTCAAATATCGGATGAGAAGTGACCCGTGGTCAAAATCTCGTACCTAGGTCACGTGCCCAGTATCGTCATCGGCGAGTGGTGATCTGGATAAAGGAAGAGAGAGTCATGGACCGAGGTTTCGGGAGGCGGGAGAAAAAGGAAAGGCATTTTTTTCCCGGATAATGGAGGTTGCTGTAATTTAAGAGGATTTTACCATACATCATATTTTCCCTGGAAATTTAGGCTCCCTCGCATAAAATTCCAGAGGTATCCGCAACAACAGAGAAGTCACGAATTTATTTTTTTTAAAAAGGTGACTTAAAAACATAATTTATCTTTTGATTTGAGAATATCATTAGACAAGTTGGAATATTTATCTCATAATCAATGATTAAACATAATACTACAGTATTAATCTGCTGACATTCGGAACCGAAAGAGCTGATATAAAATGAATGCTTATATATATGTACAAATATTCCCTTATGTAAATGTCTCTACACAGGTCTCCTGCGCATCTTGTCCTTACTTCGATGTCCCTCGACAAATTCAGTGTTATTTTTTCGCTCAGTAAATTTCTCTAATTTTTCGCGCCACTTTAGGGAGTCCTAAGCTCAAGAAACCTTTTTTTTTTCAATATTTTGAAATTTATTCAGTTTTGTGTGTTCATTTAATTACAAACGGAATGTAGTTGAATTTAAACAAATTTGTATCAATTATAATTTAAATTAATTTTAAAATATTATTCTAATAACATTTCTAATTAATTATCAAATAAAATTATAAAAATTTCAAATTTTATATAATTAAGGAACTTGAAATTAGTTTCAAAAAAATGTTCGATATTATTAATGTATATTGTATAGGCTGTGTTAAAAAAATCATTTCATCATTTAAAAAAATTGTTTAAAATTAATTTTCAAATTTTAGAATATATATTTTTTTATATGCTATATACTGAAACCAACTTAAAAAAAATGATTTTCAATTACTAGCTTTACAGTTTCAAGTTCTCAAAGTTTACTATTTAAAACTCTTTATAGAAGGTATAAATTAAAATTAATTAAAAAATATATATTTAGTTTCAAAGAGTTAGAGGGGAAGAAAGATTTGCATTCCTTAAGGGTCCCCTAGGGGACTTAATCCTTTCTTTACCGAATTATTTTACCATCCATTTTTCAAATTTATTTTTGAATTACGTTTTGGTGAAAAATAAACCAAGAAAAAAGAATTTTTTAAAAAATAATTAAAGTATTTTAATTAAAGTAATAATAAAATATTTTTAATGTTATTTTAGTTAATATCTATTGAAATATTTTCTTCTCGTTATTTCAAATAATGTTCGAAAAAATAATCATCTATCAAAGATATTAGGTGAATCTAAACGTTACTTTAAAGTGCCGTCAATAAATAAAGAGTAAACCGTCCCTGCAGATGAGCCGCAAACATAGAACAATAAGCTCTTCAGATCAAAAAAAATAATGCGTCAAAATCATTTCCTTAAAATCCTTAATATTGCCAAACTACTCGATAAGTCGCCAAATGTGGGAACCCTGATCTTCAATGTTCAACGCGGGAGCAATATTCCAATCGCACCAGAGTCGCATTGACTTTTTCCCATGAAGTCATTAATCAAGAAAGCCATGATTCACGCGCGTGCACTCTCGGCTCTCTTGAATTTTCCAATCCGAGAGGATTGGACGCACAGACGATTCTCCGGAAGCTGCGCATGGAAATCTCCATCCGAAGTGTCGCCGGGTCCTTCTGTTTATCTGGGCCGATGGGTTTCACTTGTCTTCCTAATTACTCAACAGATCTCGGGGGCAAATAATTGATGATTAAAAACGCTCATCGGCGTACGGTTTTATGATTATGATAATTAGATTATTAATTATGTCGTCGCATGTGGGAACTAACTGTTTTAACCGAATCACTCGTCTTAGATGTTATCTGTTTATTAGAAATTGTTTGCATGTCTGCGATGGCATTTATTTTGTTCTAATTGATTACTTTTGATAATGATGACTGGTATCGTTTGCGAAATCGAATGTTGTGAAATTGGATATGCCGGTAAATGAATTATAATTATTTTTAGAAGGAATAGTCCGTTGATTTAAATGAAGCGTTAGTGGTATATTTTTCGTATGCTTAGTCACAGAGGGTCTTCAAAATTGGTTTGAATTATCCTGAAAAATAAATATTAAATTAAATTATCGTTGTATGATTTTTCGTATGCAGGTAGTTTTCGTTTCGTTCTACTGAATTATAGTCAGTGATGGCTTATTAGTTCAAAATATGTTTAATAAGTTGCAAATAAAAACAAATGTCTAAATTAACAAAATTAAACGTTATACAATAACAAATTAACGTAATAACAAAGGAGTTGGTAAACAAAGGAGTTTATTTGCTGTATAATATCAATGTTATCTCTCTCATCCTATTTACGCATATGAGTACTTTGTGCTTTCTAATATAATGATTAAAAAAAACGAGTATGCCGTTTTGGAAGCTTCTTTTCCCAACCGTTAAAAAAATTGTCAATTAAAATTTAGTACTAAAATCGCTTACCAAATTTGATTTCGTTGTTGAATGCGTCTGTATACAAATGCACGTATCGACAGAAAGCAACCCTTTGACATGTTCGGTGTAAAACTTAACACGGATTTGCATTTTAAATACTAAAACCGTATTCAAAATTTTATTAATCCAAATTCTTTTAGCAATTATTATGTCTCTTCCTTCCACAGAGACTATCATTTTATTCAAAATGCCATAGCAATCTAAAAATTTGATGCAGACTACATATCAAATTTCATCCTTGTAGTTCTGTTCGTATTTGAATTATCGTGTTCATAGACAGTCAGATATAATAATTTCAAAAATATGTTTTTCGGATACAAGAAAATCTGAAATGCTGAGATTCATCTATCTAATTTCTATCATTCACTTAAGAGATAGTAAAAAGCAAAATATTTTTGTAATAATGATTTAAAATTTTTAAAGACATTTTAGAAAATTACCAATATATCTTCTTTAGGTAAATGACATCCTACAAAAAAATGTTCCAATCAGATATGGTTCAGTCACCCTAAGGGCGGGAAAATATGTACACGCCAGAAAAAGTGAAGGAAACCAATGCATCATCACGTGCTGTGTGATTTATGAGTATTTCATACCTAAAAACATAAAACTGCTTATGCAGATTATTAAAAGCAATAAAAAGATGCCTAATGTAAGAAATTAGTGAATGTAAAGCCCCCCCCCCATCGTGACTAATATTGTCTAAAGCTCTCTAGCATGATTAATCCGCATTGGATAAGAAACGCTGCTGTAATCAAAATGATATTGATATTTTTAGCTTAAAATCGGTGAATATCTATAATTATAGTTTTTAAAGCATGCTTTTAATTTCAAAATATTTCAAATGTGATTTTAAGTAACTCTGTTTACATGTATACGGGTATTGAGTTTCAAAATCTTCCTTTGGCGGATTTCCTCTGGAATCTGACGCAGATCTTTGTAAATCTAGTATAGTAAACGAGAATTAAATTTCGTTTTATTTTCTCATATATGAAGTATATGCAAAGAGGACATATTGCAATCAGAAAATTCGAATTTGCGATTTTGACGAATCCCCACGTTTAAAACCTTCAGAAGTAAAAAATATATATGCTTGCTTGTTTCTATATAACAAATAATATATAAGTCAATTTCTAGTTAGGTCAACAAAGAAAGGTTTTATTTTAGCAACTTTTTATTAAATAATTATAAATAATTCGCATAATTTATCAAAAATAATTGATTTTTCGCAAGAATTGAACTCGCATTCTTCAACTTCGCTCGAAAAAGGCTGAAATCCCCGCCTTTTACCGATTGAGGTACTGTATTGATTTCGATTTTCATTACAAACTACCAAAAACTCTAATATAAAAAAATAATTAAATATAATGAATGAATTGATGTTTGAAAAAATTGTATTGACATCGAGTGTCATCCATTTCAAGTTTAAAAAATATATTTGAACTTGAGTGGAAGAATAAAAAGTAATTTATTAACGATTCAAAATTTGAGCGAGATATGTATAGGGAGGGTGTGAACTAATAGTAGGAATTGAAAAACATATTTAAAAATTAAAATGAACTTATTTTTGGATTTTATGACACGACTGCAACTCATTTAAAAGATGCATCTGCTACACAATTGAAAATTGTATTTATATAGGGAGAGTGTGAACTAATAGAAGGAACTGAAAAATTATTTCAAAGCCTCGAAAAAACAAACTGTAAATATAAAAAGAAGTTCTGATAATTTTTTCAATAGAAAAAGTCTTCTGAATCTCGATTATATATTATGTATCTGCAAACGCTATAAGGTGCGATATCAAAAATAAATCACACGCCATTCAATTCTGCACGTGTATATCGGTAGGAGGGGAAGGGTGATAATTTTCACTGGGGTGTCTGACTGGATACGGTCCACACCCGTGTAGTTACACCACTGGCTATGAGATCATGGCACAAACTTATCTCTCTTCACTTCCCTAGAATCAATCATAGTGTAACAAGCAGTGGAGGGAAAAAAATTCTTCCTGTATCTAACACCAGCTGAGTAGTTAAAAATCTCAGCGAATGGGATACTAGTACAGATCATTAGAGATATGATTCATTAATATTCTCGCCATTTTCAACGCGTTAATCAATAAAGGGGAAACAATCCTTTCTAGGAATCCAATATGGACTGCTGGTGGTGTGGGGGTGGGGGCAAAACCGCAAAACACCCCTTTTCAAAGAATTCCAGGTGCAACGTGCCCCCCTTTTTCGGAACCCCTCACCCTTTCGTGGAAAAAGTGGACCCGCCACTTCTTTCCAGGAATAGATTCCGCCAACTAGCAGACAGGGCTATTGACCCGGCTCACAAGCCGGCTATTTTGGCTCAAAAATCACGAAATCGGAAGAATTTGGGCTGCATTTTTTTTGTCAGACATCCTCCAGACTGACAGACAGACAGAAGTCATGAAGGGTTGGGAGTCAGAGAAATATGGTGGAATAGTACTGTCATGCCCTCTTTTTTTTAAAGGTAGTTGAATCAGTTATTCGTTTTATGGAAATCGTTTTTCAACTGGAGGTAATTCCTTTTCAACGTATAACGGAATGCCTCTTAGGTAACTGGAGCAAAAAGAATCTTATTTTTGTTGGCTTGCCTTTTTTTTTTAATGTGAAATGTCAAGACAAATATTTATTTATTAGCTTTTACCTATGTAAGAACAGAATAGAAGAAATACGACCTGCATATAAATCAAAATTGTTTCTAAAGGGAAAACATTAAAAATATTAATAAATTATGATTAAGTTTTTTTCCACCGATTGAAATAGATTTTTTTTATTACGAAGGAAAAATAAATCAAACGCAATCAGCTAATATTTTGAAAATGAAATGAAAAAAGTTATTGAAACCAAGCATTTTTTAACAGAATCGCTAAGTATTTGACTTATGTATACTACAGAAATTTTCTACTTTTTGTTTTATATTCAAGAATTATTCAACAAAAATTTCCCTAGTTCATCATAAAATCTAGTTTTGAGTTTTATTTCCGAAAGGATTTAAATAATGTGAATAATATTTTGGTTCGGTTTATAAAAATTTTTAAGTCTAAATTTTATACAGTCCTTTTGTTTTAAGGAATCATATTTTGTGAAATATTCTTGACTCTTCTTCATTTAAATAAATAAACGTTTCTATCTTCTGCTATCAAATCTCTTCCATTTATGAAGATTTGAATAAAATAGTTTAGAACAATCAACATTTTCATAATTTTAGGCCAATCAGTCTAGAGAAACCATGGGTGCTGATTGGGATATCATTTTTGAGATGGTCGATGATCTAAAATCGGCCGTTTTGTAGCTTAGTGATATTTAACTTTTCATAAATAGTCAACTTTAGCGATTAATTTAGCTCTATTAACTTCATTCTAAAATGGTCTCTTATTTTCTGATCCAATTCCACTTTTTATTTAATTACTTTTAACAAGCGCTCCGGAAAATGGCAAATTCAACATTTTTCTCACTCTGAGGGAAGGATAAGAATTCTTACCAAGTTCCCTTAAAAAATATCTAAAATTCCCTTCATTAAGTCAACACGTGTCAAAGAAATCCCTGCATCTCATAGTAATAACGGCTGAAGGAACAAATTTTGGTCTCTAGCTTTTCCGCTCATGTGTCGCGATATAGATGGACGCATCTTTTATTGCTTTTTATTTATACACAAATTATGCCTCTCAGGATAAAATAAATCATTTTGAAATCTTTTTTTGTCTTGGCCAAGCATTTGTTAAATTATATTTCGTATATAGAGAAGATAAAAAGAGATATGAAGGCAAAACCATGTAATTCAGAAGTTTATGAACTAATTTGTTCAAAATCTTGCAGGTAAGAAACCATATATTGAACGATTTCTTATCTAAATTTCATTCACTTATAAAACTTATTTAGTTAAAAACTTATTAGTTTTTTAGTTATCAGGATACTGATAATAACACAGAGCGGATCTCATAAAAATGTCTGATAAATATTTAATGTTGCACTGAAAATTAATGACAACATTTCATGTGTGTAGCTTTTTTTTTGAGTTATTGTATTAACATGTTACAGACAAGTAATGTCCGTTTTCAGATTTTTGTTTATGTCACTTTCGGACGAATTAATTTTGTCTAAAGGTTACACATGGTGAATAAAAGGTTATATATAATGATAATACGTTTAGTATTCTTATTTCATATACAAGGAAAGACTAAAATATACGTCATTTATAAAGCCCCTAAAAGTATCTTAAAATATCAAACAAGCATTACAGCAAAGAAATCGACTGATTATTTTCTTCAAGTTTATTTTAAATAAGAAATTAGGAGAAAATAAAACTGAATTTCCGAAAGTAAATATTTTTTAATGAATGAATTATAAAAAAATAATGCAACGTTGAACGGGGAAAGAAAGCATAAATGTTTCAAAATAAAAAAAAAGCATTACAATAAATAAATAACAATTTATTCACTGACAAAATAATGATCAAAAATTTTTTTTGCAGTTTTTTTTTTAAATATCGATTCTCCAGTTCTTTTTGTCAAAACCATAAGAAAATGATGCTTAAAATGATTAATTGAAAGCACTTTACTGAATCTTTTTCACTCGCTCCGAGAACTTCACATTTAATTTCGTAGCTCTGAAAGAATTAAAAAAAACCCCGCAGAGATCTATAAAAAGCTCCGATTTATAAACAAAACTTACATCTCGTTATGCTGAAATATTTTTTAAAAAAATATGTCACTGAATTTTTTTTATTCTTTGTCTGCAAGCAAAATAAATAATAAAAAGTTGAAGAATTGGATTAAATTTATTCCAGAAGATCAACCTTCAGTGAAGACGATTTTTAATAACCACTAAAAAGAAACAAATTTAATGAAAACAATACGAAGCGAATATAAAATGTAAGCATAATATTTATGACATAAGTTAAACTCTTCAAAACTGCATGCAATAAAATTTCCTCTCTAATTGTTGCCTAATAGAAACTTAGAAAGAAATATTTATTTTCAGATTGGAAAATATTTTAACTGACTTCAGAAAAGAATTATATATTTTTCGGGTTGAAATGATAAAAAATTATAAACTAAATTTTCATATGATCTGGTTTTATTTGTTATATTTAGCAGAATATTCTTAGCATTCTAATATTTTATGTTTTTATTTATTATTCAGCATAAATTAAACTGGACGAAATACGAAACTTTGAATATCATTATTTTAAAGGATATTAGACGATTTCTGTGGCTGTCCCATGAAAAACCAGTCTGTAAACAAAGGAATCGGCTTTTGACCGGCAAAGAATGGTGACATTTGAAATTTCATAAATCTGTCAGTTTTAATTGAAGATGAATCGAGCATTCTTGTTTAATATATTGGCTAATTAAAAATATTGAAATAAATATAAGTAATTAGACCGAGTGACAGTATAAAAAATGTTATAATTTTTGCTGAAAAAAATATATATTGATGTCAAATATATATTGATGAAACAAAACAAAATACAAACTTATTATTCACAACTTCATGATATATAGAGTAGTATGTGTCTAATGCACCTAAGGTTAATTACGTTACAAACAATAACAAACTCAGTTACATAATCTACTTTTCATGGCATTCATGCCGGTTTTACACTCGGCCAGTTATAAGACGGCAAGTAGATTGCGCATGCGCAAAAATGATCTGGCTTATGTTTGCCATAGTTTCTTTAAGCATTCCTTGCATTCCATGTTTGGCTATAAATTGCTATTTTAGCATCCTTGAATTTTTATTTTTCACTGCATATGGTATTAGAATTATTAAAAAATAAAGAAAAGTTGTGATAAATAAAGAAAGGCTTAAATTTGGAGAACTGTGGAAAATAAATGGCAAATAAAAGGAAAAAGAAAGAACGCAACCTCTCAGAAAAGTAACAAAGAGCAAAAGTTGTCGGAATTAATCTATAAAAATAAATTTTTTCCACCAAAAAACTAGCCAAATTGTACAAACGCATACTTTCCATAGATTGAACTGCATTTTTCAGCTTTTCAATGCATGCGCTGCCTACTTGTCTTATAAGTGGATGATTGTAAACCCGGCATAATATTATATTAATTTTTTTCATTGTATTTCTTGTTTAATCTATTTAGTCTAATTCTGAAATGCCTATTTTATTCAATAAAATGAAATTTGGAAGAAATAAAAATGATAATCTTGCTCTGAAACGGATTCTTCTATCATGCATTTTATTAAGTTTTAAACTCTTACATTGCTATTACGTCATTTGAGCATCGAATTAACGCCTTTTATATTCATTGGCTAAAATTAAATCATTCGAATATTCTGTAATGAAAAACCTAAATGGTGAAACAGCAGATTCCTAAAACGAAAGGTGTCATCTAGTTATATAACAAAGGAGAAAATAATAAGAAAGAAAGTTTAAATGTTTTTTTTTGGAGTATTTTGCCCTTTTTCTATATATTATAAAATTCTATCTAAATTATATTTTTACAAGAGGAATGTTTTAAAATTTTATTTTATTTCTAAACTTAAAACACATTAATTTCATTTTCTAGGACAAAATAAATATGAAAGCAAGGAAGCATAAGCATTAACTTCTGGAACTCTCCTTTAGAGGAACTTAATAAACTAGTACTTTCGTATCAAAACTAACGAAGAAAGTCGGAGATAAAATTTAAAATATAAACTAAAAACACTGAAAATAATTTATTAATGAGAACAAAAAGGTATTTAAATATTCAATAATGTCTTCGATGACTTGAGGTGCCAATCAAAAAATGAAACAAAAATGGAATTCTTAAATAAATTGTGTTGGATTCCTTCCTTAAATATTTAACAACATCATCTTCCATGAGCAAACAAGAACAAAAATACGTGAAAATGAGCAAATCTTTAGAACTCACGGAGCACTTAAGAAGCTTAGAGGCAAGAGAATCTCGCGCTCAGTCTTAAGTAAGAATGTTGTAGGTGTAGTCTCAAAACCCGCCAAAATATGCTACCTCTACTTCTATTAATTACCTTGCTCCCAAAGGACACCGAAATGGTTCTAAAGTCAATGTTCGATTCATTATAGTACACCCAACTCCTTGTTGGTCTCATTAATGGTTCAAATTACAGCAAGGAAGTAGGTGAAGATCCCCTTATTACAAACAGATAAATGATCGCCGTGAAGAGTCTTTAATTCCACTTAGCGTTAAGCCCTCTTTTGGCCTGGCGAATATTTTGCAATTCAGCAACGCATTATGCAAGTGAGCCTCTCAGTGTTTACTCGACGAAAGACTGTTCAGATATCGCTGAAAGTGATGGCAGATAAAGAGAATTTACCAATATGCGAAAGTTTTTACGGTGATACGAGATTAAAGGCTCGACTTATGAGTTAAAGTTCCTTTAAAAAAGTATTAGGAAATAAATAAAGCTTGTTAAAATATTCATAGTTAATTCTGCGTTTTATTTTTTTTTCTTTCTTGACACAATAATTATTATTCATTAAAAAGTCTTACTTTTTTATTATTATTTTCCAACACGACAAAAATATCGTTTGCTCGAACTCTTACGTGACGTTCATCATACAAACACAAATCAGAAGCAATTTAATTTTCGATCAATAATGAATAAGTAAATACAAACAGAATAAATAATTCATATCAAGAACCACAAATACATTGTATTCGTTTAAGGCGGCCAGGGACCTTAAAAATGACTTTTTAAAATTTTCACCATAGCAATTTGAAATTTTACAGGCATTAAGAGTAACACAATAGGAGATGATTCACAAAATTTTAACGCATTATATTTATTTATGAGTTAGGAGGTTTATAAAATATAATACTAGCAACAAATAATGTTAATGAAAAATGTTCCAGGAGATCCAAATTTGTTGGAAAGCGCTCAAATTTTTATTATTACTTACTCTAACACTTTTGGAACTAAAGTTGGGATTAATAATTAAGTTTGAGCCTGAAATATTAAAATTAACCAATATAATAACTTAAAACTACTGATTTTTTTTAAAAAAAAGTTTAAGTAGCTTTGAGTTATTACACTGGTTAATTTTGAAATTTTGTGCTCAAACTTCAAGATTAATCCCAATTTTTGTTTCAAATGGATTAGAGAAAGTAATAATGAAAATTGGAGCGCTTTCGAACAAATTCGGAACGCCTTGAGCATTTTTCTTTGACGTTATTTATCATCATTAAATATTATATTACCCCCCCCCCCCAACTCTTAGATAAATTAATATAAGGCTTTAAAATTTTGTGTGTCTTATCCTATAGGGTTAGTCTTAATGACTGTAAAATTTCAAATTTTCTAAGGTCCCTGGCGGCCTTAAAGAATAAAAATATTGCCTCAATCTTTTTCGTATAATAATAAATAATAATTTGATTTTTGAAGTATTTTCTTAAAGTGGTTCTTTTCACATAAAAATAATAATCTTCCAGAATATAATTTTATTAATTTTCAAAAAAAAATCATTTTTAATTGCATAATTATACATAACAATAGACAAATTTTAAATTATATAAAAAGAATAACTAAAATTTAGAAAATAAGAATTTATGAAACAATAATATAATTTCTTCAGTTTTTTTTAATCATTTTGTTACTCATAAAAAAAGGATCAAAGAAAAAACATTCATTCATAATTGATTAACTACTAACTAGTTATAAATTAGGAATTCCGACATCGTAGTAGTTAATTCGAATTTATCTGATTACAATACGAAAGAAAAAAGCGGCAAGCCAATTTTGAAACTAAACTTTTTAAAATATCTGTCGAATAAATAAAGCCTAAATATAATCATGTATTCTTAAAATGCTGCTTTTTTTTACATGCTAAACTAAACTAGTTTTTATCAAAACTTTTTACTAATATTTCTTGCTTCTAAATTTTTTTTTACTCCATTGATTTAAACAAAGATGAATTTAGCATTTATATTTTTATTTTAAATATTGCATTGTAATTATTTTAGGTTTCTTAAAAACGATTCAATTACCTTTCGAAACAGAAAAGTTAAATTAAAATGAATAAGGCTATCGTATTTTTAATTCACTTCGCGTAGATCATAACTTTAGCATAGCAAAAAGGAGCGACTTGCAGCGCCATCTTTTGCTTAAAAGCAATATTAACCTTCAATACTATTTTGTAAGGGAACAATTCTCCGTAAACTGCAAAGAGCATTATAAAAATGATCACCTCATTATTGATATTTAAATGTTATAAAGTTTTGTGAGTAATGTGTATAAGAATAAATCAATGCAAATAAATTTTTAACTTATAGTCCAAATCAAAATAGATGTGAATCAAAACAGACTAAAAAAGCTTTTGGTTTTGAAACAATTACAATTAATCAACGTTTCGTATCGAGCTTTTTCAAAATTATTTTTGTTAAAATAATTTTGGCTTTAACTAGCTCAAGGATATAGATAAATATTATTATTTGTCTTATACAATCAGTAACAATATGCCACTTCTTGCGTGATTAAAACACTGTTTACAAACTAGCAATTGATGGAAGTTAATAATCAGTATATTATATATTATATATATATATATATATATATATATATATATATATATATAAAGAAGCTTAATACTTTTGACTGCCGTGGAGCTCATCGTTGACCAGTCTGGCCCATATAAATTACACTGACTACCATCCTAAATTTATTACAATGTGTTAATGACTATAAAAAATAAATAGCAATAAATTCAGCGAATATAAATACATATGACATTTTAATACTATAAAACATATAGAACTGTTTTTAAATTTAATATTTAGATGGTAATCATTTTTTTTATTTACAAATAGTTCAAATAAATTAATATTTTCACTGAATAGTGCACATTTTAAAACTTCAATTTGAATCACATCAGTTCATAATTATAATAAACGCATGTTAGCTATATTGTACTAATTTGATTAAAAAAATATTTTATGCATCATTTCTTTATATAAAGCGTAAGACAGCTCACAGTTAAATCTTAGATGGCACGGATAATTAATAATTATTCTTATCATTCTATAAAGATATCAAGTAAAGTGGTTCAATTATTAAAGAATATACAATTTTCATAATTATTACTCGACAGTTGTATTAAATTAAAATATAAGTACTGATTTTCTTTATAAATAAGCACAGAGCTCACATGTGAGAAAATAATTAAATCTGAGCTCTCGTGACCTTTACGCTTATGCCTAACATCACTACTTCATGCAATAGGAGATAGACTGTGTTTATTGGCTTACGGGAAAAAGTTTCGCGGAAAAAATTCTTGCTGTTTGCTTCGAATTCACAACATTGCATCTATTATCCTTCATAAACCGAGATTTTAAGGAGGTTATTCCATCTATAATGCCACGTGTATTCCAATTAAAATCTTTGAAAATTACACATTATTTTATTGTAAATAATTTTTTCAGCCAACTTATGATCAAAATATGGAGCATAAAAAACATAGAAAAAAGAATTAAAACTCAATCTTTCATTCATTGGATTATTAGTTTTTAAATGCGTTAAGTTTTGTTATAATTAATATTAATAAAATCTGCAGAACAAATGATCCTTAAAAGGTTTTTCTGAATTTTCCCAAGAATTTACAACAAAATTCTATGCGAGGACTATAGGCTGATTGAGATATTGTGAGATCCTAGGCAGTGTACAATATGAGATTGGAATTTTAACAAGATGATCGATTGAGCTGCACATTTATACACTTTTTTTTAGCATTTTAGCAAAATGGTTTAATTTAAGTTAATATAATATGTATATATATCATGTGAGAACATGGTGTATTGGTTTGAGGTTTTTGAACGGACAGAAAATTGGCGATTAATCGTTTTTGAGGCATCATTTTACCACTTTTAAGGTTATTAGAAAATGGTAAAGATGGTTGTCCCATTTGGCGAGTTATCGCCAACAAAAAGTTACGACTTGGCCCGAATGTCCGCCATTTACCGATTCTCGATATAACGATGTATGCGTATTCTAGTAGTCACATGATTGTTTCAAATTAATTAAAACAAACACTGTCTAAAAAATAATAATGTTCTCACATATTAACACGAAATTTGAGAAAGCAGATTTCGGGGTTTTTTTACTTTATTATTTTTGTGAAAATATTTTTCTCTTTATTCATCGGTTATCTTTATTAACACTTTCTATTATTCTTTATCTAAGTTCAATGCTTATAAATATTCTAATAACTAAACGATCTTAATGACATTTAGTGGAACCTGACCAGTTATATTTGATTAATAGTACCCTACTATTTTATTATTCTTAGAATTTTCATTTTTTTACCATCTTATTAATTTGGTTATTTGGAAAAAAGAAAGAATTTTAATTGTCTTGCCCTCTCGCACTCAATCAGTCACAGGTAACTATTTAATCTGCTAAGCTGGAATTCCGTCACTAGCGAGGACTAGAATGTGTCGACATTTGTTAAAATGATTTCATTTTTCATCTTATTAAAGAAAGAAAGAATTTTAAAACAGTGACATCAAAAACAAAGAAGAATTTTTCTAAATCATATTCCTGTCACTCAAAAACTTTTCTCGTTTATTTTAGTCAAGATTTTTTACTTCATTTTATAATTCAAAATTTGATACTTGATCGTGATTCAATTTCGAACATGTTTTGATTACCTTATTATTCAATTTTGAATGCATTTTGATACCCTTATGATTCAATGCACATTTGACAGCCACAATTCAATTTAATTTCAAGGATTCGGATTTCGAATATCGATCCCTATGAGAAATAAAATATACTTGATAAATTTATTAACTAACTGTAATCGGGAAATCACATGAATATGAGCTACTTTATTATTTTCCTGAACGAAAGAGGCTGGAGTTGATCGTTCAAGTTTTTTTTTCTCATCTTTAGAGTCAGTTTTTAAACTGAATCCTTATTTTTGAGAGAATGAATTCTCATGTATCAGTTTTTTTTTTGAAAAAGAAGAGAAACAGGGCAAAGGCTATGAGTCAAACAATTACCATTATTTTATTTCAGAAACTTCTTTATGCAGAGTGCGAAATATTTCAGAAAATTTATTTTGAAGCAATTAATTTAAAAAGTAGAAGATTTCTTGAAGATACTTATTCCATTTATGTTATTGTCTAGATGGAAACAACACTAAAAATACTAAATAAGATAAGAAATTATATTAAAAAGTTTAGTAAATGTGTACCGGCGTCCAGGCATAGGGGTAGCGAGTCTCCCCGGAGAGTTGGGAGTCCCGGGTTCGAGTTCCGGTTCAGGCATGGTTGTTCTTCCGTGTTCTATCTGTAAGATGTTTGAATGTACTGCTCTGTAAAGAGGGTATATCCAAGCGAATGTAATGAGTGTATAGCTAAATCATACTATTGGACCTAGTTGATGCTACTTCAAAGTAAGAAGTTTGTCCATCGCAAGTGACACTAACAAAATTAACAATAGTAAATGTGTAGTGGCGGGAGTTTAAATACGTTATTTGCCCACCGACAGATTTCCAAGAGTCAGTAAATCAGACAAGGTTCAAGAGCTTCATGGGACTCCATTGTGATTTGCTACAATGTTTATCGGTCCTACTTTTCAGTTCGATATTGGTGCTTTTTCCGTTTTTCTATTAAGTGAAATGGCAATAAATGCCTTAAACACAATGTGCTCTTCTATGAATTGAAAAAGTAATAAATTTTCCAAATACGATGTGCTATTCTACTGCTTGAAATAGCAATAAATAGTCTAAATATGTTGTGCTATCTAATCCAGAGAATAAATAAATTCGTAGCAGTGAAATTAGTGGTTAGTGTCTGCTACCACTGAAAAAATGTAGTTCAGGAAATAAATCAAAGAGAGGATAATTTGGCTATTTGTCATAACATTTATAGCTTCTAGCTTTCAGTTCAATATAATATAATCATATAATGCAGAGAATTAGCAAATTATCTGGACAAAAGTTAAAGTGATTTTAATTTTCCACCACGGGAAAAATTAGTTCAGTTAGTAAATCAAAGTAAGTAAAGAATGGGCAATCTCTCGCAACGCTAATCAGTCTTAGCTCTAAGCTCGATGTTGGTGTCTTTTACGTTCTTTTGTGTATTGAAATAGCAATAAATGTCCCAAATAGAATGACATATCGGAAGGTTAAAGCAATTCGTAGATCGAAAGTTAAAGCATGCTATAACCATCACAACCATAAGTTTTTGTTAGAGCAAGTAGATAAGAAAGGAGCATCGGATACCACAATGATATGTCACAACGTTTATCGATCCTACCTTTAAGTGTGTTATTGTTATCGGTTACATTATTTTCTGAACTGAAATAGCAATAAATATTCCAAATATGATGTGTATCTAATCGGAAGATTAAAAAATTTCTTAGATCAAAAGGCAACACTAATGCCTGTCACAACCAAAGGTTTTCTAAGACAAGGAATGATATGTGAAAAGGGAATCAGGTACCACAGTAGTATGTCACAATGCTTATCGGATTTAAGCTTTTTGTTCAACATCGGTGTATTTTATGTTCTCATATGAGCAGAAATTCAGTCAATGTCCGAATTATAAAGCCACTGCAAGATATCAAGAGGTTAAACAACTTCGTCAAAGGAATAGAGTTGTCACTCTCGATCACCCGGAGTGAATCTTTATAACTCTCACTAAATCAGCAAAATGCTTATGCATGAGGCATCATGACACTTGACTAAAATTTAATCACTAGAGATCTATTAACATTTTAATTGAATGCAAATTTCTTATAGGTATGAAATATTTTAGTAACAGCTGTAGGAAGTACCCTTACCTAATGAAGACTGCAAACTTCAGCTCTTGCCGGGGATGTGTCTTCACCAAGCACAAGTGCACGAGGAATGACATAAATCTCAAAGGGTGTCGAACTATAAAACGTAAAATATGCGCACAAGTACTGCATTCCGATTGGTCGGCTCAGGTACTCAGGATCTCACGCACATACTCTCCACCCTTTTCTCACTTCTTATTTTTAGCATAAACTTTTTCCAGTTACTTATTTTATTTATTTCTCTTACCTCCACTCATAAATGCATTTATTATATCCCATCTTTAATCCCCCGGAATCAGCACCCATAGAGCTTCCCAGTTGGCGAATCCTTACAAAAGCTTAACACTACAGTTAACAGCATTAGAAGAGGACAGGTATTAGAAAAATGGAAAAAAATTATCTCAAGCAGATATTTGAGAACCTAATCCTTGCTGGAAGCAATGGCATTTCGTCAGCGTTTTTAGTCTGGTTGGAGCTTAGGTTTCACATCCCCCCCCCCACTCTTGCTACCTCTGTCTTTCATTTATATACATTTTTAGCTAAACCGAGCAGGTTCCGTTAGAATTTCAGTCTCTGGAGTTTATCTTTTTAGATAAAATTACCCCATTTGCGGGTAAGCTGTCTTTTGAAGTTGTTGCGGTTTTGGGGCGGGTTTCAACAGCAGATGCAGAAGAGGCGATCGGGCCTTTGTTGGTGGACATCTGGCAGTTAGGTTGTTTCAACACAATGCCCAAGTTGGGAGAAATTAACGGTCTTATACATTAAAGAGGTGAAAATAGATACTTGCATTATATAAAAAAAGATCACGTTAGGGGAAAGAGTTCAATTCACATAGTAGAAACATTGAAATTTGCTGTAATATGATAGTACTGAATAGTTAAATCTGATAAAAAAGATAATTATTGAGCTTGCTGTAATTCCTAGAAAGTCTATTTTTATTTCTTCATTTATCATTTGATCATATAGAAAGTACTGTAATTTTCGATAAGTTCGGATTCAAAATATTATTAAATTTCCATATTTCTAACTTCGAATTACAAGGAAAAATGATTTTCCCCCAATTATTTAAATGTAGTTGCTTATTTTTGTGCGCATGTAATTAATAAATATAATAATAATTATTATTTTAATTATTTCAATTATTATTGAATTATTATTAAATATTTATTGTAATTAATATTACAATAAATTAAAAATGCAGCGAGTTGAAATTAAAATAAACACACACACACACACACCTTAGATCTATGGCAAGTGTAGTATAAAACAATTCAATGGAAAGATATTATATATATAAATTTTAAGTATTCGCGTTTTTGCTTTCTTTGTTTAAAATTTTGACATCATTTTATGAGTTAATAGAATAGTCAAAATATTATTGTCTCAAAAGTTGTTTAGTTTTTCTTGCTATGTCCAAGAAATCAAAGCAAATGTAAATAGCGAAGATGGTAGAAGGCTTAGCAAATGAAAATGGCGAACGAGAATCTCCTTTTTTCATGCCATCATCATCGTTTTGTCCCATTGCATTCTGTCAAACATGTTAAAATAATTTATAGGGCATATGTAGCCCTCGTCAATGTACCTTTGAACATTTTTAACGGAAATGAACATAAATTTATCTCTAAAATCTGAAATGAAATCTTCAACCGATATTTCTGATCCATATGTGAGTTAACTTGCTAATAAGATAGAGCAAGGTTTCCCCACTCTTTTCTTTTATGCGAAGTATACAAAACAGAAGCATTGCAACTATCAGACATTGGAGATTTTTTGGAGAAACTCCACATTCAGCTCTCTAACGAGACATAAATATACATTTTTTTGAATTATGTTAATCTATTTGTGAACACGACAACAAAAATATTTTGCACTATGTGATCGTTTCACTAAATATGTAGAATGTAACCAATTTTGAACGAAATCTATTCAGTGGAAGTCTGTCTCTCCAGCTGTTCGAATGCAAGTGAACACAATAATAACAATGTTTTATGTTAATTGAAAAATGAATCGACATCTTCTTACTATTCTTTAGGAGCTTTAGAAAATCTAAGTTTTATAAATAAATAAAGCTTCAAAATGATGCACCGTCTTGAATGGTGTCTGAGAGGAGTCGTCTAAGAGCAGAGGTATATTTCAATATAAGACATGCTTTTAATAAAATTTTTGAAAATTATTGTTTGAATAAATTTCATTTCTGAAGTAAGCGATGATGAATATATTTTAGTGTGTGCACATTTTTCGATACCTCAATGAACAAAAAAATGATACAATGATGCACATATTGTATCCTTTTAGCAAGAAATCTTGTTTTCTCAGTTCGGAACACTGAATTTTGTTTTTGTTAAATCAGACACTTTTGTTCCATTATTTTCTGATATATTGAAAGAAAAAAAGTTAAATATTTTCTTTAAAACTCATTAACCTTTAAACAGAATTTTTTTTTTGTTCTTAGTTTCCAAAAAATAATGTTTTTGATTCAGACAGCATGTTACTTAATTAGTTGTTTTTCAATTAAAGTACAAATTTTATCCGAAATTACAGAATTGTGATTTGGCTCATAGCACAATAAACAGAACACTATAAGGGTTTTAACCCTTTGCACTCAAATGTCTCTTCTTGGGGACCATACAAGATGGAGCAACATTTTGACATTTTAATTATAGGCCCCTTGCAATAATTCTCAAGACAAGACTTATAGAAAATTTCTCCAGTTCTTCACCGGTCATAGTCCTAGAACGCCAAACCCCTCTTCGGTCAAAAGTTTATCTATATGTAATGATATAGTTTTAGTTTGAAGCAGATGGCAGTTTCGAAGACAGGGATGAGATTTTGAGTTTTTAAGTTCGTTTTATTCTCACCCGGGGAGACATGATCTATTTGTAAGAGGCACGGACAAGGCACGTCCGTGCCCAGAGTAGGACAAGAGCAGATTAGCTTAAAAAAGAAAGAAATCATTTATTCATGGTCTTATATACTATGAGATTATGATAGGAATTTTTCTACACGTGTCGAAACAGACAAGGGAATCAAAAGGACCTTTTTATAGAATTTGTGTAGATCAGGAATACTTTATCCTTTCACTCAGAACGTGGGACGAAAGCCTTTTAAAAAAGTCTCAGTTGAATTAAGTGGAAATTGTGGAATGGGATCAGGAAATAAGAGAATATTTCAGAATGACTTTGATAAGTCCTGACACACACACACACGCGCGCGCGCGCGCGCGCGAATAACACTTTGCCCATGCTATTTTGTGAACATGATAGAGTAATTTTGTTTCGATTTTAATTGGTTGGGAATATGTTGTCAGAAAAGTAAACATTTCGGATTACTTCATAAATAGCCCAACCAAGTCAAGGGGGGTGGTGACGTTTTCTTTTCGCTATAACTTTCTTAATATTAAAGAGTGAAAAGTGAATGCAATAAGTCAAATTAATGCCTCATTAAGACGAACAATTTTTATATTTGAAGTTTTTCTATAGCTGCAATATTTTAGAAATTAGAGGCAGAGAAAGGATTTTCAAGCCCTAATTGTGACCGTTTCTGAAAAATCTTATTGCTATATAGTTACTCAGATGTAAATGAATATCTTTTTTTTTCAGCCAGCAGAGGGGAATTTTTAAAATTTTGATTTTAAAAAAATACCTACAAAGTGGCAAGAAGATATAGATTAATCTAGCGGCAAATTCACATTAAAACAATTAGGTATTTTAGAACAATAAACAAGTCCTTATATTATTTGAATAATTATGCATCGTATTACTTTTCCGAGTGCAAAGTGTTACGGTTGTATGAAGTAAATGACATTCACAATTTAAAATTATTTTCCTGTTAAAGCTGTTAATATAAATTACTCGAGAAAGATTTAATTTAAATTTTAAGCAACCAGTAATTCCAGCGTATCCACTGGTGGCCAGAAACTGTCAGCTGTTTACACTAAATGTAAATAAAGCGCAAGATGACAAACCTATTTGCATTAAACGATGCAGCTGCGTGTTTATGTAGCACGAGTTATTTACATTACCACCAGAGCGAACTTTGTCATATGAACATTAATGTCTCATGACAAACTAAAGCCAAGAATATTGGGATTTTTAACCGCAAGCCTAAACACCGAGTGATTTCTATAAAATCATGGATTAATATAAAATATTACTAGAGACATAATATTTTGTCTCAAAATATGTAGCGCGAATTTTTATAAATAATATTAACCGTTTTCATAGGTAATACAAAGGCTTTATCAGTGGAAGTTTTCTCTCAGTGTAAGAGCTGGTACAGAGGGGATAGGTAAAGCCCTCACCCCCCTGAAAAAGCTAATCTGTCTATTATAAGGTTTGACAGGGTTATTATAGGATTAGATATCTGTTATTAAAGGGTTTTAATCTGTATCTTATAGGTATTAATGCCGGTTTTTCAAACCCGGTACTAAAAAAACGGTTTTTAAAAGTAAATTTGTGACATTTGAAAACCGGTTTTAACATTAAGAAAACAAGTTTCAAGGAACGAAATATTCCTCTTCTAAAAAAAAAAAAAGGAATTTTATCAATTGGATCCGATTCGCCTGGCAGCTGAAGACTAAGGCAAAAGAGATAAACAAGTGAAGGAATATTTGAATTTCTGTAAAATGAACTGAAGAATTTAGGCATTGAAATAAGTTTGAAATTATTATATACTTAAAAAGAACGAATTCATGACAGAAGAGCAACTCTTGCTGTATTTGCAATATTTCACAAAACATTTCTAGTTCTATGAAGAAAACTAGTGTATTTTCTTTAGCTTCAAAAAACAAAATTATACTTTATCTGGAAATATATTGTCTAAAATATTTCCTAATTCTCATGCGGAAATTGATTCTGAAGAAGAGCAAATCGGAGCAACTACTCATCAGAGCATTGCTTTTTTAAAAAAAGTCAGGACAAAATCTATTCATAAGTTTCTTGAAGACCATAAAGAAAAACTTACAATCCAAAGGCACTAAAAGGTGAATTTTCATTATTTGAGAAAACGAATTTAAAAAAAAGTGGTTTTATAGTTTTCATGGAAAATCCAAGCTCACCAGTAAGTGAATGAGTATTTACAATTTCAGGCAATATTGTGCCCAAAATAAAAACAAGGCTTAGTCACCTTTCAGTAGCTCTTTTGTGTTTTTAAATTCTACTTCTTAGGAGAAATTGAAGTTGGAATAATTAATATAAATAGTATTTGAAATTTTTGTTTGAGTTTTCTTTATTTTGTGTAAATAATATGCATACGTAATCCTTAATTTTTCTTAAATATATATTTTGACATTTATATTTATTTCGTCTAGTGTTATTTTGTATAATTTAATAAAAATATAATTTCTGCTATTCTATTTTTGGACAAAAATTCCAAAACCGGTTTTTTAAAAAGTCGGGTTTTGTACAAAATCGTCGTCTATTCTTCTATAGTCCTAACATTTTTGTTCCCTTGTTCTTACTTTCCCTTTTATATGCGATTGCCATAATTTTTTTAAAAAAAGTAACATAAGAATACGTAATCTCAGAAGAATAAGCCAAATTTAATTAAATTTCCTGTAAAACAAAAAAAGTTCGTTTTTCTTTCTTCAAGAGACTAGGTATAAAAAAAAATCCAAGATTAATTTTTAAACTACAAAAAATATAAATTTGACTAATAATCCGAAAGCTAAACCAGCAGAAAATGAATAACTTTTCTTCAAAAAATATCGGAAACTGTTTTAAGGTGATTTAATTTATTACTAGTTAGTTGTATACGACCGTAGAGAAACATAATAACGCAAATGATAAACATGATATAGATATTATCATCAAAACATTATTGAGGCAAAATGCCATTGAGAAGTATCTATCGATAATTAGTTAATAAATTTGAGGAAATTATCATCAAAAATGTAATTGAATGAAAATTCTCACTAAAGATAAATTTCTATGCAACCAATGCATGCTGTTTGCAAGGGCCGCGGTGGCCTGGTGGTAAGGTCTCGGCTCATGGGCCATAGGGTTTCAGGTTCGAGACCCGATTCCAAATACTTCAAGGACAAACGTTCTCCTTCTAGTGTGGTTTGGTGTGAAGAGGAGTGACCCAGCTCAGGTGCCGTCCTCGTCATCTGACTGCTGTTCAATATTACGTGGTCCGTCCCAAAAATAGCCGTAGTGTTGCTTTACAACAGGACGACGCTAATATAACTAAACTAAAAATATTTGTTCAGAAAATAATTTAAATCAATATATAATCAACATATAATGTATTGTTTTCAAACTATTCGTCATAAATAAAATGAAAGCTAGAAAAATTCAATTAGACGTGTTTTCATTGTTGTGTCTATACATAAATGTATTTTTTCCGTAAATGACCGAAAAATAAAACCAGCTCTGAGATTTTCAATGGATCCAATACTTCTAAATATTCGCAATATATTAAGCAATGCAATATTTTTGCTTACAGATATAATCAAATTACGTGACATAACAAAAAATGCAATTGTGAATGCCCTTCACTAACAGCGGGGTTGTCTTGCTATGAGGTCAATCCCCTTTTCCCCTTGTAAAATGCGCAATGGATTCAACATTCAAATTGATGATGTGCATTTGTGTTTATTGAGCTTTATAAAGTCGAATAAGTTCTCATCACATAACCATGTATTTTTTAAATGTCTTTTGAATAACATTGTTATAATGTTTCTGATAAAAATAAGATAAGCATTTATAATAAAACTGTAATATGCATAAATAATCGTTAAGATAGTAATAAAAAAATTTATAAATATATCACAAACGTATATACAATTACAAATGGATTTTCATTTTTTTAAAATATAATTTTGGTGCATTATTCTGTACATTACGTTCAGTATATTTTATGACCTGAACAAAAAAAAAGAAGAAAAAAAAAAAAGAGTATTAAGTACGTAATGGAGACAATCTAAAGTTACACAATTTTCTGATTATTTTCACAATTCACTTATATATTTTACGCTACGCCTATTTTTGGCATATTTCCAAAAAATGCAAAGATGCTTCAAAATAAATTATATTGGGGGAAAAAACGAATAAAAGGTTTTACGTTTAAGTAGCAACTGTTGTAAATCCAATCCCCATAAAATATATAAATTTGCAAAAAAATTATATTGCATTTGCATTAGGCTCATATTTAGGAATGAAGCCAAAAGCGAAAAAACGCCCCTCCGTGCGGAAATAGGAATTCTACCTTCTCCCCCTCCAGTTGGCCAATTGGACTGCCCTTCCCTGTGTTTTGGAAGCATCGTGCAACGTCTCGGAATCGTCAACACACACACGCTATCACCCTAGCGACCAGAGGAGCAAGAGCCGGTTGCCATGGTTACGTGAAAGATCTTTCGTCTTACCCAGCGCTCTTTCAGATCTCTAACATGCTCCCAGTGATCCTAGCGCCACCTGAAGTTTCAAAAACCTCCCAAAGTAAAATTGTTCTATTAATGTTTTACACAAAATGAGGATTATGTTCGGAATTTTCATCAATATAATACACAACGCAGGATCTAAAAAATTATAAGAGGCATCATTATCATTCGCTTCGTTTTTATAGAGAAGAGTTTCCGTTATTTTTGTTTAAACCGTGACCTACATTCGATTGCTTGCTCCCTCCTTTGAACTATTCATGAGCTAACACTTCCATAATCAGCAATGTGTTCGAATTTCATTTATTGCAACAAAAAAATTATGCCGCATTAGCTGATTCGTCGGCCATGCTAGTTGTGTCTACTTTTAATTAAATCTTTTATGCATTATTTCATACTTAGACTTACTCTCCAAGAAAATACTTTTTAGCTTTAAAATATGGCAGTGCGCTGTTATTTTAATAGTTTAATATATATTCAGTTTTTTTGTGCATGTATATATGAACCAGCTTATTGTGCAAATAAAATGGCAATTACTCTAATAATCTGTCTTCTAGCTTTCGAGGTTATATATTTTTCTTTTTCTCGTGTCCACTACAGAATCTTTGGATCATATATATAAACCATATAAGTAAATTAAGTCATAAGTAAACATATTTCAACCCTTACAAAATAGAAGAAATTACCAAGTTAAATATTTGAAATGGTTTGACTTTCAGTACAATATTAAAATACAAAATCAAAGATTATGGAAATTTTTTTAATGTCGCCAAAACTTAGGAAATATTGTCGCGGCAATAAAATTGGAGCCATTAAAAAACCATATTAAAAATTTAGAATGGTATAAAAACGAATTTTGCATGATAAAATTTTCGAGATATTTCGCGGAAAAATACCAAAATTTCGCTTAATTTTTAATTGATTTTAAAAAGCTCTTTCCTAAGCGGGCGTTTTCAAGCTCTGTATTATTTTGGTATCAAATTTGATCGCTCAATGCCAAACGGCATATTTTATAGATCGTCAACATCCAACAAGCCTTTATTATTAATAGAGATATATATTACAATTTAACAAAAATTAAAGAAGATTCGAACCTCTTATATTGAATATACTTTAGTATTATAAGTTATTTTTAAAATTACTTGATCATCCGGATGTGGTGTTAGAGATTTAAACATGCCTTCATTCGCTTTGCTTATAATTGGGAGTTGAAACACCTTATTCCAAGGATAATTTTAGCATTTAATTTTTTTTTACTATTTAAATATATTAGAAATATTTTTAAATCCTGATTAACTAAAATAATTCGTCCAATCGTCTGAATCAAAAATATTATCTTTGAGTTCACACCACTTCATTCAGTATACCTTCATAAGCAGTAACGTGAATTATTAGAAAATGATAAGCACAGTTATACACTTGTTACTTTTCGAAATTTTCTATAACAAACTGATCGTCAAATATTTAGCGACAGTGCGCAGAAGATTGCGTTCTTACAATTATCTTCCATACTGAATATTTTTTCGTTTTTCTTCATCTTACTATTATCTAAAAACTTTTTTTTCAGAAAGATGGATTCCTGGAAAGATGAAATAAATGCAGTACTTTCTGCTATCTAAGAAATGCTGAATAACAAAGTATATGCATTATTATTACTGAAACAAGGTTATTAGTGTAACGAATATTTGTAATATATTCACAGAGTGCAAACTACTTCTAGTGAACAAAACTTTTTAATAGTTTTCTATTCTTCGTTATTGAAATATTATAGACTTCTTTTATGTTTCGGTAATTTGTTTTAAATAAAGGAAAAATAAAAGTATACTTGCGTTTAATTCGTAATTTCTGAATCAAAGGATTTGTTACAGATAAAGGCTGATTTAATTTTAGTTATTTAGTGTTTATAAACGAAAATGATTTTCTTGTTAGACAACTGTTATTGATAGAAAATTCCACTTATTGCAAGGATATTAGAAAACTTCCGATTGTCGTTTATGTATTTGCTCCGTAAACACGATATATTCTTCACCCAGTTAAAGCTTTAAATTAATGTTATTCATAATTCATATATGATGGGGTAATGATCACTATAAAAAAAAGCAGGTTATTCCCCGAAAACTTTCTTGCACTATCTCTTATGAAATCGTTAATCCCCTTTCCTTACGTAAAACTTTGAATCTTGGGCAAGGCAATTAGCATCACGGAAATGATTTTTATTTTCAGAATCCGATATATGAGAACATACTCGGGCTTCTTAATGTAATGAAGAAAAGCAACTAAACATTTTAGACATTTTTTGATCGATTGAAACCAAAATTTGATTCTAAATCTCAACTGTAAATCATAAAATCGCAACTAAATTTTACCTATATGACAGCAGTTTTTATTTGTCACATATGCAAATGTACAGATTTACTGAGGGTGAACTATATGAAGAACTTGGTGATAAAAATATATGCATTAGATATTAAATCTGTGTACAGATTTTACTTATCTAGATTTTTATATCTTTTAATTGTGTTCACTTGTATTGAGGCCAAGTCACAGGATTTTGCTCAAAATTTGATTATGTCTATTTATTCGGTATAAAGATTACATGCAAGATTTCCTTAAATAGTTTTTGATTTATGCTATTCACTGGCAGACCGCCAGACATACTTAGCAATAAAAAGATTTTTTTTTTGTTCTGGAAGTTTGGGGGTTGTCAAGTGGAAAGGGAGATTCTTCAAATTCTCGAAATTTAACATTTAATTTAAACTATTTTTCACACGCAGGTGTGTATTATCCATAGTTTTTTTCACTTTGCTCAAATATGAGATGAGAAGTATATTTCAGAAAAGGTAAATTGGAATTGAGATTTCGGACTTCTATCTCGAGAAAGAAAATCAAACTGACCTTCATAGTATAATTAAGGGGACTCTGTTCCAAAATTTTTTTCCCCACAATTCTTAGTAAAATTATTAACTTTTGTGATAGATAAATGCCAATCGTGTATAAAACGAAAATTCTAAAATATTTTTCAAATTCAAAAGTTACAAATTTAAATATTTTAATTTTTTTAAAAAAAATTGAGCATTTTTTAAAAATCCTTCTTCTGCAATTTTCAAAATATTTTCCTCAAATTTTTTGAGGGGGCCTTACAATGTATGTAACAAAAATAGGGATCCGTTTTTTGATATCTGTATTAGTTGGTGAGAAAAAAAATGTTTTACAAAATTTTGTGAAATTTTTTGAAAAATATCAGATTTTTTCACTTTGAACATTTTTAGAAAAAAATATAATCAAAATTTTAACAAATCGATCCCTAATTCCATTAAGCATACATGTAAGAGTGAGCAGAAAAAAATTCATGCAATTACAATAAAATGTGATTGACTTTTAGCATTTTGTAGCAGACAAAATTTTGAAAAAAGGCAAACTGAGAAAAACAGCTTTAAAGTTTTTAACACAATTATAATTTATTATATATTATTATAAAAACAGCTCATATGAAGTTAGATTTTTTTTTCAGAACTATTATATGGCATTTGTAAGTGTTAAGATACCAATTTTATTAATATACATTATTATCATATTTATTAATGACATTACCATATATAGGAATTATAAAAAAAATTAAGGAAAAAATTATGTGATTTAATTTTTTTTAGTTCAATAAATTTTTTAGTAAAGATATTTATAAAACGATCTGCAATTCTGTTTATCATATAAGCAATACTATACAGTTACAATTCAAGGCTATTTAATTAAAATTTAAATGAATTCAGCCATTTTGAAGTAGGTAAATTTTCTAGACAATGCATGCCATAAAAAACATATGTACAAAAATTTTCGCTTTGAAATAGTTTATATAAATACATAATATTTTAAATAATATATTATCATTAAAACATAATTCTATAAACGTTTTGTGTTAATCTGAGACATATGCATAAAATAATCAATGCATAATTAACATAAGCAGTAACGACATTTTTGAAAATGACCAAAAAAATGTACAAAAAATCTATATAGCAAGGTAATATGGTGTATTATTATTCATAGCAAGGGAATGGGATTTCCTTTTAATGTGAGGCATTTTCGAAACCAATTAAAAAGCAGGTAAGCAATAAATAAATTAAGTAGTCTTAAAAAAGACAATTTTGCTTTCAAAGTGATTATAATATAATCAAAGGTAAATTCAATCAAAAACCTCAATGAAAGCGGTAAAACTACAAATAAAAAAGGATTTACTGTTACTGTTCCAAACTTTGCCTCTTTTTATTTCATAGAAAAAAAAGAGGGGCTTGGCTTGGCTATTCGCTCATGAAATATGTCTGATGTAAACACAGGAAGTGGCATGCCAGCTGATATCGCGTTAGACAAAATAGTTCCATATCTCATTAAATACTTGTCGGCTTGTTTTAAAATTTTCAGAATAACAAGTCAAAGGTTCAAGGATCATTATTCACTAAAAATCAGAAAATCGACATTTCCATCAATTTTCCGAAATTTTGAGGTACCGAGTCCCCTTAAGATTTTTTGCTCTCTTTGGTACTGTGACAATATATTAATTTTATATTTTGTTAAATGGTAATAACATAATCTGTGACATTATATTAATTTTAAATTGCATTAATTAGCAGGAAAATAATCTATTATAATTAATCTTCTAGTTCTAATTTTACTGTAATAAAGTTAAATTACTCTTTCAGCTCAATGTTTATGCCGTACTGGTAACTAAATTTTCATAGCAATTGCAAACCAGAATCAATAAAAGAGCAAGGGAAATTGGTATTGGGGAAACAAAAGACAGTCAACATCATAAGAGTGGAGCTTCATGCACTTGTTTTCGATAAATTTTCATAAACCCATATATATGAAAAGCAGTTACTTAGATCAGAGGTTTCTAAATTGTGGATCACGCCAAGGTCTTAAATGCAAATATAGGTTTCCAAATTTTTTAAAAATGTATAGTGAAACCACAAGGCAGCAATGCGACAAAAAAGTACAATATGCAAGCAAGCGACTCATGTCGAATGGATAAAAATGGAAAACAGAGCAAATGTCTTGATATATGTTCATGATGCTTATAACGAAAAGAAACACCTGCCCTTCCAATAAGTATCTTTGCCTAAACTTAAGTTTCTATGAAATAGCTGAAATTCTACCCGTTTAATTAGAGAATTTTTTCTTTATAAACGTTCAATTCAATCTGCAAACGCATTAATTTCGTATCGGCTCACTATCGTTTGTGTCATATTTATTATATTTGATAAAAATAGTTTTTTTTTCTCACAAACGTGGCTTTAGGGCCCATAAAGCCAAGTTCGAAAAGAATAAGTGAGGTTTGTTTCTGAAAAAAATGCAACGAATCGAGGATGAAGTGGATCGTTATTTATTAGTTTATTTTTATTTGGGGGTTTAGAATACTTGCCATAGATGGTTTATTCAAAACAGAAATGAAGTGAAGTGAATTACTTTACATCACATAAACATCTTAAGTTCGAAACAAAGGAAGGGACTTCCAAATTTCAGTTTCAATTCCTTCTGATGACTCCTCTATTGCTTCTCAATTGTTACTATGCTCTGCTCTAGGGGTTGCAAGTAATCCTTTAAAATTTTACAGACTGAAAAAGATTTATTTGTGCTTGTTATGTCAGTCCGTCTGTTTCGTCAACGTATAGAAGAGGTTTAAATTATACTTTTTGGTCATAAAATTATTTACCCTGTTTGGCGGGTATACAACTAAAAAGAATGAACAAAATGAAACTACATTTCACATACAGACTGTAAAAGACATGAAAAGATGAATTCCACAGAAAAAAGAAATTAGTACAAAAAGTTGCCGATAGGTGTAATACCGGTTCTGCTGTCTCGTACTAACGAGGACATTTGCTTATCACGATGGATTATATTAAATCCTTAATGCGGGCGTGACATCAGCGCCAAACATTCCCTGAAAATAGGAAATTGCAAACGACTATTGATTGATGTGTTCTTGATAGTTTTTCTTGAATGATTGTTGATGTATGCTTAATACGGAACCTACTTTACCTTAGATTGTTTTACTGGTAAAACAGATCTACTCTAGATAGAGCAGGCTACGCTTAAGCAAGCCTCCATGTCTTGAAATGAAACATAAGAAGGGTTGAGCACAATGAACAGTTTACACTCAGCAGTGGAGAACGTATGCAAATATGTTGTACATAGGGAAGGTCAGAATATTGAAAATGTTGAACGGCGTCCCTAATGTTAATGAATGAAAGATTATTTTCTGTGAGTTTCATGAATTCGTAACTGTACTCACACAATGCCAGTAATTCCTCTATTGGCAACTTTTGGCACTAATTTTTTTCTTTTTCTGTGGAAATAATATTTTCATGCCTTCCAAAGTCTGTAAATAAAATGTAGCTTCATTTTGCTCATTCTTTTTTATCTGCGAATTCCACCAAACAGAGAAAGCTAGTTTACGGCCTCTTTGTACATTCTATTGTTTTAACTCATTAGGAACAAAATGAGCCAATATACAATGTTATGAAATTTTGTAATCACGTTTTCATTTGCTTCCACTTTGTCAGAAAATTGAAATTTTGTACGGAGTGTTTTCGCTGACGATACTCTAACCCAACATTTTCAAAATTTAATTATTAATTAATGCATTAGTTGTATTGAATTTAGGCTTCATATCTGAGACACAGCTTATTATTGAATTCGAAAAAAATTATTTCTGGATAAGTGTTTCTAATATTAATCATAATATTAAATATAATTATGAAGGATTAATAATTCTTCATAATAATTTTATTTAAAAATAGAAACAATTGAAATAAAAAAAATCTAATATTTTTCTGCTCCTATCATAAAAATATGCTTAAAAACTATTTTAATTAAATTTATTTATAATTCTAGGATTGAATCAATTATAAAAAATCTGAAAAAAAATTTATTCATTTAAACTATTTTGAATTATTTTAGGAGCTGGAGATTCCTATTATTAATAAATTTATTCACAAGAACATGTACTCTAACTACATTAGTTCCTACATATACATGTCATTAAATAAATGTATATTTTATATGTCTGTATATTATTTTTTTGGCACGAAGTATCTTTTTGGTACGATAACATATTATTGTTAGCAAGTTTCGTGTTACATTAATACTTATTCCTCATTTACTCACACAAAAAAAATCTTTCAGGGTGCTATATTTGCTAAATACAAGTAGAAAAAAATTCTTACACGTCTGAATCGATACGAAAACACTGCTTGAATCGATATCACGAAGTATAATACCTGCAATCAAGAAACCTGGCAGCATATTCTCCTATTCCACTCCTCTCCCCCTTTTGTCTCCCCCCCTGTCCACACACGCTAGCCAACGAGAAAGTAGATGGAACGATTAATACATGATTAGAAACCATGTCACAAATATAAAAAGAGAAAATAAAAAAGAAACCACTGGACAGTCTCTTCGGCCACCAGTACCTCCTCTCTCTCCGACTGTACTATCTCGAATCCACCCCCTTCATTTTTTTGTTGTTTTTATTATTATTTTGTACTAGTTCTTTCATATGAATGTGGTGGTTCGTATTTGATCAAATTCATTCCTACTCTCCCCTCCTTCGTGTCCTTTCAACTACCTCTACACACAGTACTGTAGAAAAGGAAAGAGGTCCACACATACAGACAGACAGACAAAAAAAAAGTAAAATAGTTTTTTAATCTCGCGGAAAATTTTTCCCGACCACGGTTCGCTGCGCCGGTAACGAGTATTTTATGTATGAGCTCATGCGCCAACACATGCAGAACCCTCCCCCTCACCACCCCCGGACCGCTGCGTGCGCTAAAAGCAGATCCGTCAAATTAGTGCGCGCTGTTAAAGAGCCCCAAGAAAAATGGGTTGGAAAATCCCCAAGCATTAATACAGGGTCCCGGTTTGTAAGAGAGATGCTAAGAATCGAAAATTGGCGATGTCCATTTTGGTGGGGAGGGGGTGTAAAAGGGGGAGCTGGGAATCCCGAAGAAGATTGGTTTATGCGTTTCTGCATACAAGAGCTGGGATAAGACAATAAGTTGTTTCTATAGTTGGTGTCATGGACATTCGAGTTCGTAAGGGTCAATAAGCTTTCTGGAACATTCAAAGGTTTTGATAACAGTTCTTAAAGATCTTAAATATTCTGGAAGAGGTGAATCTATTGGCAAAATCGCAACCAGTGTTATCATCAGTGACAGAGTTATCATCGATGACTGGAATTTTGACAGGCTTGTTTTTTTTGGGTTTCCAGACATTAGAACCAATCTCGGCTTAAGAGAGCTAACATTTATTCAGTTCAAATACAATGATTGGAGAATAAAATTTTAAACCAGTAGAAGTGAGCGTCCTAAAACTTTCTTGCATACTCTCTAATAAACTTGTCATATCAGAGAACGCTTTACATGATATTGGTGGACAATGGTAACGGAATATTAACTTTTGGCATGTATTTTAGCATTTTTATTGAATCTTTCGTGTCATCCTTGGAGTATATTTTGGCGATTCATATCTGACATTAGGTTTATTGGATCTGAAAATCTAATTTATGCTTTAGACACGTTTTTTTAACTGATTAAGAAAAATATTATGACATAAAACTGTACTAAAGTCTCATCCAAATTTAAGTCCTTGAGTTTTTGAATTATCGCGTTTATGGATTTCTGAAAGAACACCCCATCAGACAATAGACTCCCAGTTCGATTTGGCTCAACATTTGAAAACTGTTACCATACATGTCAAATGTGTAGTGAATTTGATCTACCTATCTTCGTTTTATAAAAATGCTCACTTACACTTGACCAGTTTGACAGACATATTTCCTCTTACTCAAAATTTGACAGAAATCTGCAAGTTTTGTGTTAAGAATTGTATACAAAATTTTAATCGTCTTTTTCAAACGTTTTCCTGTTATCTTTGTCACAGATAGACAGAGGAACATTTTCCAAAAATGTGTTATTCGAATTCAGGGAGGTCAAAACATGGTTATTGCGCAAAATCTTGATTTAAAATTTTTTTGACGATTTCTATACTTTCTCTATATGACGCATACGGGGAAATACAGATCTTAGCTGTTTTTAATATAAATATATCCGTGAAAAGAAAAGAAAGATCACGATTGTTCGATAAGGATCAAATGTAATTTCACCCACAGCCACACCAAAAAAATTGAATGGCGAGTGAAACGAGTGTGTTCGGTATGGAGGTGAATCAATTAGACATAAATCGAGAAGAAAGAACAGAGAGAAGAATTAGCATTAACATTTCCGAGGGAAATCTTACCTGGAACATCTACTATGAACATTTTAAATCTTTTTAAAGATTTTGTATTTCGGCTACTCATAGTTCTCGTTAACTTATCGGAATTCAAAATCGCCTTCTTTAAAGATCTGAAATTAAGATACATGGGAAGTTCTCTGCCTCTTCGTATATTTCATCAATAGAGTAAGGCATGCATTCACAAACCTTGATGTTATGGATAAGATAACATATGAATTATATATACATGATCAGTAATAGACATATAAACAGATAATCAGACTTATGATGAATTTCACCCATAATTTTTTGCAGATTTGGTGATTAAAAGGGTATGTTAAATTCACTCCATCTAGTTCACAAGAATATTGGAATTACCATATTACGGACTGCAAACATAATTCGAACATATAAACCTTCCAGATCGATGTAAGTCCTTATATGGAAATGTAATCGTAGATTATTATTAGTATTATTATTTTGCAGATTTTTATTGTTTCTTTTACATTGATTTTAGCCGGTGTTTGGGCTAAAGATAGAGCGTCTGTATCGTGGTATTGGCGTCCCGGTTTCGAATCTTGGCTCGGGCATGATTTTTGTTTACTCATTTGTTCTATTTGTAAAGTGTGTGAAAGAGCCCCACCTCTACCCTGTAAGAAGGGGTAGTGCACGTGGATGTGTGAGTGAGCGTCATCATCATACGAGCTATAAGTCAGACTTATATCCTTGGGCACTCAGAGGTTCTTACCCTCAGAATTGATTGCCCAAACTCGGCTTAAATCTCTGACTTCAATTCAGTGGGCTTGTCAAGAGCTTAAATAACAACAACATTGATTTCATAAAGCATACATACAACCGATTACGATTTATGTTAGGCATCCTCATAAGTTGAAGTACATTCTATTTTTTCCTTCTTTTGAAATTTTGTGTGTGTTGGGTTTGCTCTTATTTGTATTTACGAGATCTAAAAGATATAAAGCCCATCAACGCAGTAAATACTTTGCGAATTTGCATGCTCATTTTAATAGCTAGCTAATCCTTGGTTAGAAACCTTTCAAGTGTTTTCGGACAGATTGAAACGGCTGAATCTTCAAAACAGGAATAATGCTGAATGAAAGAAAATTTTGCAATATTAATAACATGTTTGAAGTGAGGGCATTATTTTAAGAATATAAAATCTAATGATAAACTCAAAATCTAACTCAAAATACTTGCAATTTTTCTACCAAGATTTATATTTTTAAATATTCCTTCTTTTTTCTTGGAAAATTATTTGAAGTTCTGAATTTGATTGCACTTTTGTTAAATTATAATCCTATTCTGTATAGTATGGTTTAAAATAATACATTTCTTGATGTTTTTGTATCGGATTTAATTTGAATATCGCAGATTCATTTTGCGTACACCTTAAATTACTATATTTTCTTATCTTTCCTGGCCAAATTTAATAATCCTAAGAGTAGAACAGTTCCATTTCAGGGAAGGTTCTTCATCGATCTCCAATCACAGGATCAATTAGAGCGATGTTGGTGTTATCATAAAACTGAGATGTTATTCTGCTATATGTACATATATTTGAAAGATTCTTGGTATTTTATTATTTAACTCTAAGCTACGTAAGTAAATGAATCCCTACGAGAATACTTCAAAAATGTAGATAAAAAATTATAAGTAAGCTGTTTCTCGCTTCTGTAGAGAGTAGAGTACGTTTGCTTGACGGATGATCCTCTTGGCTATGACATTATGTACATTTTTGTAGGAATTTTGTGAATGGCAAGTTCAAGAAGGAGCTATTTTAAGCTGCATACACTCTTATCGTACTCAAATCCGTATTGTGCCACGTGATGAGAGGGAAGTGTTGGTGAAGTCGGTCTCAATGAGGGACCACAATTCTTCGAAACGGAACAGATAATTTTGGCTTCAATAATAAGTGAAATTTGACATAATTTTTGATTAGTATTTATTAGAATTTATTGAATTAATGGAAAACAATTTTAACAGTAGCTCCTTTGAAATTAAAAATAGATAGAATATATTTCATTTACACTCATTCATTTTTCACTTGTCCACATTCTTCCAATAATTTTGTTATACAAACTTAATAGTTATTAATAGACGTAAATACCATACGTTATTTAAAAATTTTGACCGTCTTTAATTCGATTTCATGTAAGAGCTAAGATCTAGTTATAAATAACATTAAACATTTCATCCTTTATAATGTTTACTTTTGTGAAAACTCGCATAATATTCAGGTTATTATCTATAGGGTTATTAAAAAAACATGGACAAAAAGACATGGTAGATCCGTCATACAACAAAGATCAAAGAGCCTGTCAATGACGCTGAGCAAATGGGGATTGTCTTCATTCAAGCCATGGATGATTTAGGCTCAACATGGCTAGTTACATGCACCGCGAAAGGGCTGACATTCATTTCATTTGCGGCATGGGGCATTGCAATGGACGGGAAGCCTTGGGAATGAATCGAATGAAGCATTAGCGAGGGAGCTCCTGCACATTTCAGCACAGATGTCAGAGCTCATCTGCAGGCTACTTTTCGTGGCGGCTAAAATGGTCACAGTGGACCAATTGTGTGGTCACCAGACCTCTCTCCCTTGGATTTTTTCTTATGAGGATTTTTCAAAGAGTTTGAGTATGAAGGACGAATTTTTGGAGCAGTAGGATGTGTTCGAGATATAACTGTTATCTTTGAGGAAGTGCACCATTCCAGGCCACGTAGATATGCCAGGCGTGTCTCGATGCATCTGGCAAAAACTTTAAGCACCTCCTGTAGGCACAACATTTGGCTTGCATTAGTCGCATGTGAATGAGTAATAATCGACAAAATGATTTGTGAACGTTGTATAGTAAAATGTTTCTTCTCGTTGTATTATTTGAGACACCCTGTAGCAGCTCTGGATTCGCAACTGCGCCCCTCTTTTCCTATGTAATTTGTGACCCTTGTTGTGCATTCGATATGGAGTACATTCGGAATCAAATTCTTTCAAATGTATCATAGCACATATTGAGTAGTTGATGCAATACAGTTGGTCACAAAATAAGTTAAACACCAGTACTCTAACTGATTTTTACAGATGTCTAAAAGTGACAATTGACTACTTTTATCGGTTTAAATATTGATGTAAAGTAATAAAAAAAAGTTGATGTTTTGTGGCCGAATATAGCTGCTCTTGGTTCAAGTATGTCAGTACACTGACAATCAGCAGGTTAGGGCAATTTTAAACTCTTGTTTCCAAGTTTGGAGTGTCGGCATAGAGTGCGTTGGCTCAGTAATCTCTTATCATTTGATCACGATTTTTAACCAGTGCATTCAAGAATATATCTTATGTACCTTAGAATGAGACATTAATCAAACTAAACATAACATATTTTGTTTTAATAGAATTCATCAAGCACTAGCTATATTAAATTTGTGCTTGGGTTTCTTTCTATAAATACTCGTATATATATATCGATAGTTTGTTATTTCCAAGTCATAGCTTTGTTTTGTCACATATAATGAAAACTAAAACTTAATTATGTCAACTTTGTAGGAATTATATTATTAAACATATTAAAAAAAATTTGAAATTTTTTTTTCGGATACGATAATTATGTTTCTTTTGCATTTTAAAGACTTATTTAAAATATTATTACGGGTATTGCAATTTTTCTGTCCAAATGCGTGCTGAAAATAGTCACGCACTTCATAATGTCCTATAAATATAGAAATTTTGTTGCAAAGATAATTTAGATTATTGATACAATGTTGCAAAGATAACACATGCGAATTTAAAACTTGTTCTATGAAGTGCGTGACATATTTCAATGAGTAAAGTCATAAGTTATTTATAGAGTCATTTCATGACTCAGTAGCAACAAACAGTAGTTTTTGGCCTTGTTCTGGGAACGCACTTATCGGTTCAGTTAAAATATAACCATTCATGATTATGTAAACATTTAAATCGGCCATAATAATTAGATGGATTTTAATTTTTGGTTTTTTAAGCAATTATATTATGGAACTTTCTTTAGTTTAGACAAGCATTAGAAAGAAAAATATTGATTAAGTAGTGACACACAATTTGACTTTTTAACAATAGAAGATGTAACTGTCTAGACAGACTGTTACAGTGTTAAGACTGTATTTTAGACACGAGTGTCACATTTAACTAATGAAATTTACAGTAGATAATATCTCGTATATTCGTAGAAAAGTTAAAAAATAATAAAATACTATTAAAAAGTAAATGTATGATATCATTAAAAATTGTTTCCTTCCTTGCAGTGGAATCTTCTATTTATAAAATTCAAGAATATTCAAAGAACATTCAATTCAGTAAAACATATATATTGGTAAAGAGGTTAAAAAATAATAGAATATTACTAAAATGTAAGTGTTTAATATCATTAAAAGTTCTGTTCCCTTGCAGTGAAATCTTCCATTTATTAAATTCAAGAATATTCAAACCAAACTTAATCACTACCAAAAATTTAAATTGCAAAATAATAAAAATCGCATCCAGTTTTTTTTTTATTAACCTTCACTATTTTCCAGCATAAAAAATGTAAATAAAATATGAAGTCTGCCATCCTATGAATAGTTCTTATTCATGCTTATCTTTTTCAACATTTATGCATCATTTAATTAAAAAACAGAACTTGTTTGCTAGAATGCTCTGGTTAAGCCTTCATAAGCCAAATAATATCTTCTAAACATGAGTAATTACCTTTGTCTAGTAGTTATATTACTTGGCTACAAACCCTAATGTCGCGAGTTTGGTCTTATTCAGTGTTCTACCATTCACTCACAATTCGCCTATATAATTCACCAAGAATTATATAGGCGAAAATAATGCTGAATAAAGGAGAGGATATATTTTTAACTCCAATAATCTACAATTCATCATTTGATAATGATGATGGACTGGTGATGATAAAAAAAATAGGGCTATTTAAAAAAAAACTCCCGCCATTATTACAGAAGGCGGTTGACAATTATATACACTGAAAGTTCTTTTAAAAAGCATTTCAGTACTCACAAAATTCCAAACAAATACTTAAGTCGGTTTCTAGGAGAATTCTTTTTATCTAATGCTGCGACTCGCGACAATTAAGGTGATTTTGATTAAACATCAACAAGCGAGATGACGGAAAACTCTTGGCTCAGTCCTTAGATTCGCCATGCGAGCCAAAGTAGGTGAAATTGGGGAAGTTTGAAAGTTTCGTTTCTACCTAAATCTTTCGCTATCCAAGATACAGGTATAGATCAAATTAAGTTATTTTTATGTCCCATTACCGTAAAAATTTTCTGATAACTGCAAATGCGTAGAGGTTATAGTGTGAAAAATGATTTTCAAAACCTGATTTCTAATGTCTTTTAATTTATGAAAAAGATGCTCAAAATTTTTGGAAATTTTTCCCCCGACGGGGAGGGCCAAATTTCGTTTCTTCGTATGCTTCGACAGAAAGAATATATCTAAGTATTTTGCATGTTGATTGGAATATTTAAATGGAATTTATAACATAAGTACATACCATTCCATGATATTTTATTGTATTCCTTCATAAGCAGAAGTGGTTGGCTTTAGCAAGTTGATTCGAAGCTCACTTTCACGATACTGAAGTAGGCATATTTATGGAGAATACCTTAAAAAAAAATGTTTTTTAAGCTTTATGTTTTGTTCACCGTTATACACAAGAAAACAATTTCTTCAAAATATTTCATATATCTTAGATAAGTTACGGCATATTTTAAAAAGGCCGGGATAGCCTGGTTCGTAGTGCGTTGGATTCGCATACCTTGGATAGTGAGTTCAAACCCCGTAGCCCGAAGACTTTCAATGAGTGTAGTGGCTGGCGTACATTAAATCTGCCATGGTCACAAAGTCCTCCATGCCGAGAGTAATACAACTTATTCAGAGGTGATCGTTTTCCGATTTAGATCTAAATTACGATCTGTTGATGAATGAATAAAAATGTTTTATGGAAATCCCCTCCGTAAAAAGTTTCGTGAAGTGTAGGCAGGTAAGTCGTACTCTTGGTCCTATTTGGCGTTAATAAAAGACAAGAGACCCTCATTCGGCTTAAATTGGTGACAGATAACTGTCAGCGGACTTGTAAAGTGCCATATGTCATAAAAAATACACAATACAATATTTTAAAGCATTGCAATAAAATATGACATATTAACATATGCACATTTTTTTATATATATATTTTATTTTACTAAACAAATTTTTTAAAATCTAAAAAATACAATTTTATCCCTAATTTAAACTACTAGTATTTCATTATTTATAAAAAATATAAAGAGGCGGAGGGGAGAAAGATTTATATTGGAAATAGAAAAAATATCATTAATATTAAAAACTGAAAAAAAATTACCATTAACATCCAAATATGTACAATTCAAAATAAGAAATTACATAGAAGGAGATTATATTTGGAAAAAAAGAAAATGCAAAATAATACATAGCTTTTTAATGATATTTATATTATTTCGCCGCAAATACCATATGAATTATATATGCAGAATACCAAAAATTGAGATAAGATTTCTTAATTTTGATGGATCACTAATGGATGTTTCAAACATCACTCCCTACGTACCAACATTTGTAATAAAAATAATTCAATTATCCAACGTCAATATTACTTAACGTTTTGAAATTCTAACACGAAACGTAAGCCGTTGAATACTAATGGCAACTATTCAAAATCAACTAACTATCTGAAGCAAGCCTTTAAAAGCTGTACTCCAGAGACAAATTATTCCTTTTCCAGTACAAGAGCTCCCTTAATTCCGCTGGTCGAAAGCTAGTACTCCGATCTAAAAATAGTGTCGGCTCTTGAATTTTTGAATGAGTCGGAATCTTATTTTTGCATTCATCCGCCTACTAGCATCAACCACCAGAACACCCTCCTATGAGACCCGCTATTGATTTTCGGTACAGCCCCCGCGAGCGGCCTGCTGAATGAACTACGAGCGAAATAGTTAAAGCTGGCGAATTAAAATATGGATGTCTGTCTGCAATAATGTCCTTTTGAATTATTGGCAACTTCCGGGTTTGATGGTAAGCACGGCCATTTGTGATCTCCACAACGTGGATTATTGCAGCGTGCATCGATCCCGCAGCACGAGATATGCGGGAAACGATTTCCTATTTGGATAATGGGATTTCGATTCATCATTAAGCATTTGTAAGTTGAAATGATGTTGTAAATCAGGGTGATTTGAAACAAAAAAAAAAACATGATAATGCTTTTAGTGTTGGTTTTCTTTGTGAATGGAATGAGCATTGCAACACAGCCTTTTTAAATGCTTTATTAAGTGCAATTTTTGAATTTTTAGTTACCAAATCCTATAGGTAGTTGTGTGCTAGATATAATATAGAGAGATACTAAGAGCTAGGTTTTAGTAATTTTAAATAAACTTTTAAATAATTAAAATCACTCATATTCATATAAATAACTTTATATTGTACTAAAACTATTTTTACATCAATTTAAAATAAAAATTTTTTTTTGCTATATTACGTTTATTTCCTACAGTTTCTCTTAAACGCAATTTTATAACAATGTTTTTCCTTTATATAATCCTACGCAATGAAATATCAAGACTGTAAACATAACTAGTATGAACAATTTAATGGATCTCGTACGATTAGTCAAAACTAAATATATTTTGGGGGGTATTTTTAATCGATGATCAAACATATCTCAAAACATTAAGTCATCTGATTTTTAAAAAAATACTTAAAGTTATTTCTATAAATTTTATTTTATATCTATAAATTTCTATTTCTATCGTTATTTCTATAAATTTCTATTTCTATCGTTATTTCTATAAATTGTTTCTTTCTTTATATACCCATATATATAGACCCATACACGCAACAAAATAGCAAGATTGTACACAACTAGTATGACTATTTTAATATATCTCCTCCACTCAAAATAGACTGAACAAAATGAGCATTTGTTTGGTTACGCTTTTCAAAACTATCATGTTATAAAGTGTTGAAAGAAAAAAATGCCCTCCTTCCTTCAGAATAATTTATTTGTTTTGCTCAAAATTCTCTCCGCTAAGCACTATACATGCTTGCAATTCTGACTCGCTGCACATTTTGCAAGCACAGAAGCACAGGAATCAGTAAGATATTGTTAAAGATTCTGTAATGCTGACGTTGGAGGTCTCATAGGAGGTCAAGTCAGGTGGGCGGAGGTTATTCTATGGAACTTGATGTATTCTGGAATCTCTGAATAGGCACTTCTTCACGGTGAAATCTTAAGCTAAGGAGCGTTGTTATGTTAGACCCATGCCTTCAGAAGTTGGTGCAACGGCTGACAAAAGCAGATGTTGACTTTTTGTATTCTTGTCCTGTGAACGTTTCCTCATGAAGTACTGGTCCAACGAGTTTATCATTAAAAATTCTCTTTTCAAATATTAATCGACCACCGTGGTTAATGTCAAATTTCGACAATATATCTCGGATTTTCCACTGACCAGGTACGAGCGTTCTGTCTATTCAACATTCCGATTCTGAAAAAACGTACCCGAATCAACCTCATATTTAGTTTCTAATGTAGTCTTGTCCCTCTTTACCCGCCAACATAATATTGGAAATCCCAATAAAACAAACGATCTTTTTTTGTAATCCGTTTTGAGTATTAATAGGAGCAAGGTATCTTTTAGTGTTAAATCAGGACGGCTTTCCAACTTTTTAATTGATATTTTTCTCATACCTCCCGCCAATTTTGAGATAGGGCCACTATTTCAAAAATTTGTCAATAGATGGTATTGCAAGTTGTCTCATCAAATAGTAAACAGTCATTTTACTTTATCTAGATACAAACATTACGGCTTAAGCTGTCCCAGTTCAGAAGGCAAAGGAGTATGTTTGTGGGTAACGGATATGAGTTTGAACCCTCCATGCGTAATAATTCCAATGACATCTTTTGTTAAAGAATAATTCACATAGTTTTAAAGCTTTAATTGCGCTCATAATTTCAATTCACAATTATATATATGTGAGTGTTATAGAGAAATAATTACTTTTCAAAGTAGAATTATTTTGAGGATATAATTTTTGTTTAAGATTATATCCCCAAAAATAAAACAAATTAAGAAAGACTTATAGTTGAAATCTGTTCCATTAACTTTTCTATTGTTTATGTATTTATATTACATATTACACAAATGGCGCAATTAATATATTTTTGCAACTCGCACGTGGTTTAAATTTGTCTATTCCATGCCATTTATGATCAAATCGTCAAAGAAAAATCTGGAAGAGCAAGAGATATCCTATCATCAATGATGCGATATCCCTTGCTCCCACATTTAACTTCCAACCTGGTTAAATCCAGATAATTTCTCCTGCGAGGACAAATACATGACTTTTACACAAGACTTAAATTAGAAGAAAGATTTCCAAAATTTCTCTTTTATTGCAAGATGAGGATTTTTGGCAACCTGTTTAAACCAATAGAAATAGTTATGATTTTCATCTTTATGTACGGATTAAGGATTTGATGGCGATATATTAATTTCATATATTTATGGAAGCAAATGTAAAAATCATTTGGAAGAGTAAGATTTCGTTTTGAGTCGGGTGACACGTATAGAGTTATTATGACTAAAAAGAAGGTCATATAAGGATTTTGGGGATTATACATGATATCAAAGTATTAATTTCACCAGCATTTATGGTTATAAACTGGAGATAGTAATGGGAAATATATAGTTATTAATAGAAATCTTAATGAGTGTGTCTACGATGGGCAGATTAATCCATTGTTCTTACAGCCATGAAATCTGACACAGTAGTCGTAATGATGTCCCATTGCAGAAGACTTTATAAAGAACATTTTTCTTTGGGCAGAAAATTTAATGCACAATTTTGAGAGTTAACTCTCAAGAAAATGCAGAAAAATGTATTAATACAGAATATTTGTAATTAATTGAATGCAAATGTTATTGTTATTTTAGATGATTAAATAAAATTTTTTGCTTATATGTATAGATTAAGAATTTAATGGAGAATTTAAAGGTTTTTTGGGTCATGATGGGTCCATATTGTTCAATGAAAGTCAGATCCTGCCTGAGGATGACCCTTGAGAAAGTCTTCAGGTCGGATTCATAATTCCTTTTTTTGTTATTTATTCTTTTTGTTTGTGTTGACTTAGTATTTTTGCTAATTTGGTTATGGATAAGAATATATTTATTCCATAAGCTTGTGGAAGCATTGTTAAGGCTATTTAGAAGAGTAGGATTTGGTTTCGGAAGGGATGAAAACGTTTTTGCCTGCAGTATAATTCCTGACAGTTGTAGGGAAAAAAATCAGTGCATCATTCCTTAGAAAAAAGAATTGCCATTCAAATGAAATTTTATTTAAAGGTTTAGCATAATATCTAGGATTTTGAGACTTAAAAATAAAAAAGTTTTTTTGAAAGATGTTTAAGAATTAAAAAAAAAATCGCATCTAATTTCGTTAAGTTGATTTCATTTTCATAATTTTAATTTATGTTCTTGTGGTTTGAATTTTATTGATATTGATCATGTCAAAAATATTGTCGTGTTTCTGGTTTGCCTACATGACAATAACTTATATTTTAAACTTTTAGCTGAATTTCGCTAAATAACTTTTAAAAAAAATTTGAATTCATTTTTATTTATCAATAATTGCATTATTTGAAATTTAAAATCGTTAAAAAAATTTCTTCTAATCTTTAGAATCGGATTGAATTTTTCCGAAGGAAATATGCTCGCAAATATGAAAATTCAGTCTGCGTTTATTTATAGCTTGTGGTGATACTTTCAATTTGACATATCCTGTTAAACGTAAAGATAAACGTGGCATATCTATCTATCTATATATATAAATTTTTAAAGGAAACTAGTCCACAATTGTGTTGTTCATGAATAACAGCAAAATATTGATTGCAAAGGCAAAACGTTGAAAAAAGCACTTTGAATAGCGAAGAGCATAGCCAGAAGATATAAATAAGATTGGTTTATAAAAAGGGTAGACTTGTGCATCTAGTTTATTTATAAATTTTTTTGCATATCAATTCTTAGAAAGCTGCGAGTGTTTGTTTGGTCTTGAATCCATCAGCCCTTGAATTTTGTGCATAAGTTTTTTAAACCATGAATTAAAGAATGAAAATTCTGCTTTGAAATTTATGTTTAAAGAAAACCGTTTTTTTAAACCATAACTTTAATATAGTAAAATATTTAATATATCAGAGAGAAAAAATTGATAAAGAAATAAAAATGTTTTGAATTTTCTTACAATAATAAAAAAAAATATTGTCAAAATTATTTTAGAAATCCGTGTGAAATTTCTTAAAAAAATATTTAAGTACAAATTGCGGGCTAATAAAACTGTCATCAATTAAAGACTGAGGTTGAATTTCAACGTAGCATAAAAATAATTTATGTGCCAAATTACGTTCCGAAGTTTTAGAGAAAAAAATTAAAAAGAAATTAATTTTTAGTTATTCAAAATTCTAATTAAAAATTTTGGAAATGCAAATTCTTTGCTATCCAAAAAGTAATTACTCGCAAATTTTTTTGGGCATGCATTGTATTATGAATGACTTTTCATTGCAGATAAACTTACAATTTAGAGAATTTCTTGCAGCCTAAAACTTTATAATGATAATTTGATATTAGTCAATAATGTTTATAAAAATCAGAGAATGCAAATAAAATTTGTGCTACCACTTTCACATTTACGAAGACAAAAAGCAAATAGATAATCAATTTGTTGAAGAATTCCGTTTCAAATTAGACGATTGTGTTAAATCTATAGCCTTTCGTGTTGCTTCTTGTCTTTTTAAATATGATCAAATTCCAAAAACTGATAGACTGTTAGACAGTCAATTAATTTATTAATTTGATTCAAAATCTGATACAGATCTGTATTACTAATAATGAAACTACTGTGCTGATTTTTTATTAAGCTTTGATGTGATTGTAATGGACCAAAAAAACCCATCTTACTCACAAACAGATATAGCCCAAAATTTTATGGAAGCACAAATTTTCACTAGCCTGAAGAGCCCGAAACGTTCTTTTGATGAAAATACGGATATTGCCTGAATATACATGCTTTATGATCCTTGTGGTAAGGTGAATATTTGAGGGGCATACTTTGTTCTTTAGATTGACTTTTGTGGAAGGAAGATCAGAATTCATTTTTTTTTGGTACAAGTCATTTTTTTGTACAAGTAATATCATAAATAGACTACTCAGGTCAGCCCTAAGACCCTCAAATTAAACTTAATGACCGGACCATCGCGATAGAAATACTAGCGATAACTGAGAGAACTAAGAGCTATCACCGGCCACGGTACAACCCTTCTCATGGGTTCTCTCGCTCCGTCATCGATGGCAACCTCTTTCTGTACCCACCAGGATGGTGGTAACTAACAATTATATCGAAATCCGATTAATTGGATTCAAAACTCATCTTCATTATTGAGATGTCCCCCAACATGAAAAAATTATTGTAATAATTAAGTAGAGCATTCTTTTATGCATCAAATTTATTTCTGACTCTTTGAATATGGTAGTACTCAAAATATCCATTCATACAGAGTACAAAAAGAAACTTCAGCGTTTCGTTATTTGGAAATATCACGGTTCTTCCGATATATATATATATATTTAACAATCAGAGAATTAAATTACTTTGCCGCAATTTTGAAGTTTTATACTCACAGACGAATAAATTTTGATTAGATATTTTCTATTGATAAAATTTTCGGATTCCTTGAGATTTAAAAATTAAAATTGATCAAAATCAGGTAATTTTAAATCATATTTTGTGAATGGAAAATTAACGAATTGTCTAGTAGTACTACTGAATTTAACATTTTAAATGTGCTGAAATTTGAAACTTAATCGATTAAAAAATGCTCCTTTTTTGTATAGAGTTCTTTTTGAAAACACATTTAAACACGAATTAAATGTAAAATATCAATCGATTAACAAAATGACTGCTTTTTCAAAAGAAAAAAAAATTGCAAAAAAGAACAGACGATTTTTTATTACTGTACGTCTCTCAGAAACGTCTCCTGACCAAAGAGAGAAAAAAACAGCACTAATTCTTCGAAATTAACGCATCCAAAATCTCAAATGGCGCATCGTCAGTGTTGCCACGGAAACTAATGAAATAATAAATACGCAGGAAGTAGAAAATCTCTCCGTAACCCATTTAACAAAGAGGTAACGGAGTCCCCCCTTCTAACAGCATGTTATTAATGGACTCGGCCAATGATACCGTTAATCGTTGCTCCACACAAATGATTAATTGAGGGATATTACTTCTTTTTATGTTTCCATAGAACCTTTTCTTTTGTGCAGATGATTTTTTTCCCTCCCTGCCTCTTGCCGTTCCATTGTATCGGCATTCGACAAAGGATTTTGTTATTTAATGCAAAAGAAAGCCAGCCCCGGGGGCTACATGATTTATACAGGGGATATAAAATAAAAATATCTTTGTTAACGCTATGGAACTTAGATTCCTCCTGATTAAGTTCTGGAAGCTTTATGGAGAGGAACAAGATTGTTTCATTAAGTCCGTCGCCAAGAAAGAGAAGAAAAAGGGATGATTTTGATAAATAAGTAATCGATTCAGAGATGAAATTGGATGGGAAATAAAAGACTTCACGAAAGTATGTTTGAAGTATATATATAAAAAAGAAAAGAGTTAAATAGGAATTCTTTGACTTAAAAAGAAAAACCATTTTTTAAAAATACAGAGTACCTCAAAATTTCTACAGTTTAAGGCGACTTAATTTGGCGATTCTTTGAATAAAACTGGCAATCGCTAACAAGTCGGAAATCAGCTTATTTGTCATTATATACCTATTTTATTAACCGATGAGATTTATTAGGTTAAGTTTAGTTATATTAATGTCCCGTTTTAAAGCAACACTAGGGCTATTTTCGGATGAGCGTATTTATTAGTAAACCTCTGTCAGATGACAAGGCCGACGCTTCAGCTAGTACCACATATCAAAACCTCCGCACCATACAAGCCGAAAACGTTTGATCACAATGTTAAATGCTCGCTAGACCTGCTTACACCACGATTCTTCGGTTGAATCGGGTCTTGATCCTGAAATTGCTACAGCGGTAGAGAATTATTACGAAAGATATTTTAAATACATCCTATGATGGGAGAAACTTAGTACACGAAATTCAGTGATGAAGTGTTTGAAGTAGAAAACCATAAATGGTAACTCGTCTAACATATTTAGCAACTCAGAAAGGAATTCTCTTTGATGATGATGTAGTGTCCACTTTTTACCATGGAAAGAGGGGTGCAGTAGCTCCTGATGGTATGGACCCCTGAGGAGCCGAGGGCAGGAGTCTGACTTCTAGCTCATATGAGGATGAAACACACCCACATGTTTCATAGCCCCTTTTTACAGGGTGGCACATTCATACATCACACAGATAGAACACAGAAGAACAACCATGCCCGAACCGGGACTCACAGAACATGAGGAAGACACGCTACCTCTGAGCCAGAAAGCCGACAGGAATTCTCTTTCTTCAGAAAGTAAAATTGACGATTGGGCAGGAACGAAAACAAATGCATTACGTACTTTTTTATATTAAAAAAACATTGATAAATGCTATTAATTGGCAATGCAAAGTATAGCAGGTCAAATTAAATAATACATTAACTTCTGAATAGTTTTGTTTCCTTTATTAAGTAAATAAATGATATCTGCTGTTTCGCAAATGCTTTGCGTTGCTGCCATTACATTTCAAAAAGCACTTGAGACATCTCCAAGTTCTACATGGTGACTATATCTAATTGTAATTTTTACGAGTTAATGCAATTTTAGGTATAATTTTCAAAATGCTATAAGTCGTTGTGCGAGTTAAGTTCGGAAGTGAAGATTACAGGTTAACTTTCCAATCATGATACTCTACTATCATGATTTTAGAGTATTTCTTGTTAGAAGTCTTTTAAACAGATGGTTAGGTCAAAGATTCAGTAATGAATTCCCCCTCTGCAAACTGGATGTCAATTCAATGGATTTCCTTTCCAGGATGTATCCAAAAAATATAATGCTTATAATGCAACTACTAGAGAATAGTTGAGAGCAGCCATTAAAAAAATATTCACCCCAAGCACCATATTACTTGCTTAGCGATGTTTGATGTTCAATGGAGTAATGCTACTAACAATGCTGGACAATTCAAACAACTTCCATAATTTTCAAGACATTACATTTGCTTGAATTCATTTAGAATTTCATAAAGACTTGACATAGGATTTCATCCTTTTCTATTTACATTACAAATTCATTCACTGTCCTTCTTTTCAACTTAGCAATTAAGTTGATGTACATATTGCAATCTAAAGCAATATAATTTTAGTTTCGGCAATAAAACATCGATTCAGACTGTTATCATCCTAATTGCCGATGTTCTGACACGGTGATAGCTCGTCTACCTCGTGTTCTGGGTGTCACGGTTTCGAGACCCGGTCAAGGCATGGTTGTTCTTTTGTGTTCTATCTGTGGGGAACGTGAATGTCCCCCCCCTTACTGTAAAAAGAAGCTACTCAAGAGAATGTGATAAGTGCGTGTCATCATGAGCTAGAAGTCAGACTTCTGCCCTCGGGTGCTGAAGAGTCCATACCCTCAAAAGCTACTGCACCACTCCATCCGTTGTAAAGCGTGCACGTCACCCTCATCATCATTCTAAGTATGAATAACATGATTTTAATGCACTGATCTTTTGTACTGAGGAAAATTTTATATAGAAGTAATTTTGAAGTGTAATCAAAGGGCTTGACTTTATCTGACGCTCTTAATCCACACACATGGTCGAACTTGTGTAAAATCGGATTTTCTCAAATTCTTTGGTTTCAAAGTCAAGATCTTACGTTATAACCATCATAATCATCTACGCACAAAATATCTTTTTCGTCTGAATATCTATTCAGACAAAATAGTCAATATGATATGCATATTTTGCTTGAATCCCACTGAATATTCCCTTCAGATTAAACATGATTGCAAAAATGATGGATGTTCTTATTTTTAATCAGAAAAATTCTGCACTGACATTTTCTATATCAGAGTTAATAGTCAAGCTTTTCTTTGGCAGTATTAAATACCTTCTGAAAAGGCATATTAACAGTGCGAAAAAAGCATACATTATTGATGTCTATTTCAAAAGTTCCATTAAAAATAGATTATGATGGAAAAACCTCAAGCAAGATATTCGAAATTATATCAAAAATTAATTTTCGGAATGCTATTTCACTTTTAAATTCAATGCTTTTGTATTACGTAAAAGAGAATGATTTGCCACTCTGAATTCAAGAAAGAGTTTAAATTATTCATTACATTAAAGACCGAGTAGTTAAAATTATCATAATGATCACACGCATGATTAACTGCCTTTAATAATTTAAATGTAATGTTTTTAAAGTAGAATATTTTTGTTTATACTATAGCCAATTATCATAGAACCGGTTTTAAGAACTCAAAAGAATGACTTGAATTACCATGTAAAGCAATACATTTCGAACAAATTAAAACCATGCTCAATTTCTATTTATATACTGATTTATAGACGTTACTAAAAGATGTTAAACGTCTTCTTAAATTTTAGTAAATGATTAGAATTTTTGTTTTCAATTTTCACTTCAGATTATTGTTAATATATGTATTTAAAATAATCTGCATAAAATTCTTTCAATTCCAATCTTTTCTCCAATTTCTCCAATTTTTATTTTTTTTATAAAAGCTCAGGGTTCCTTGATACGTTATCAGTGGTTGTCAGCCCCCCTCTACTATTTTCATTTATGAGAGGAAGCTCAAAATAATTTCATTACACATTCTTTATGATAAAAAGAAAATCATGATAGAGCCTCAATCATTATATTACATTTTGCAATTTATTAAATTCGCATGATAATGATTCCTACATACATCATAGATGGTCACCTGCTTCCCATGGACATTTATATTTGAGAGTTATTGCAAATTAAACTTTGGAAGAGTCTCGTAAGCTCGACAGACTTCAGTAATACCTTTTTAAAGTTTTATTGGCAAAGATAACTAATTAGAATTCTCATGTTTATAGTACAAATTAAAAACAAAAAAAATTACTTATGTGAGGTTGGTGATCTGGATTTGTAATTTAAAAAATTCCAGGCGTATCTTTTACCCATAGAATATCTGATATCAATGTATATTGAAAGGAAGTTGAACTATGAGACTTTTCATCATTTTATAGCCTGTTACAGTAATCTATATGTATTAACTAGGACTGGATTGAGCAACAGGTCAGCATGCGAGTCGTGAATCGTCCATATGACGGAATAGTTTTGGAGCATGCTGTATGTAGATCGTGAAATAAGTTGGAGGTCGCATAAAGTGGCTAGTTATAATTTTAAATTTATTTTATAAAACAACTTGAATAAAAATATTATAAAATTATAAGAAACACCTGAAAAATTGCAATTTGTATGATTTCGGTGTTTTTTTTCCAAGGTTTCGGATGGTTCGCCTGTTAAAGAAGCATTTCCAAAGTAATGATAATAATAAATAAATGGGTTAGTTCTGAAATTTACATTTTATTTCTAAATTAGCATTCCTTCATTTTGAGTTTAATGTTATAGTATAATGAAAATAAATCGATCTAGCCTTTAACAACGAAACGGTTGCTGAAGACGACAAGTTTCTGGCGATTATCAAAGAATTCCCTCAAACAGGATACAAATGCGTATCAGTTTTTTTAAAGTCCCTGAGAGAAAGCAACTTCGTGAGTACTGGAGAAAACTCATGCTAGTATCACATGTTACCTAGTTACTCCAAGCTTCTCCAAATGCTGCCTAAGGGCTTTACGCCCCTCCAAATGCTACCTAGGGGCTTTACGCATCTCGAAATGCTACCTAGGGGCTTTACGCATCTCGGAATGCTACCTAGGGGCTTTACGCATCTCGAAATACTACCTAGGGGCTTTACGCATCTCGAAATACTACCTAGGGGCTTTACGCATCTCGAAATGCTACCTAGGGGCTTTACGCATCTCCAAATGCTACCTAGGGGCTTTACGCATCTCCAAATGCTACCTAGGTGCTTTACGTATCTTCAAATGCAACTCAGTATTTTACCCATCATGAAATACTACCCAGGTACTCTACGTTATCTGAAAGGTTACCCAGATAGGTGTTTCACGTTGTTTCAACTACCACCTAAGTTTCCCAAGCTGTCTCTTACCTTCCAAGTGCTCCACGTCATCTCAAATGTCATCTACGAATTTTAAGTTATATCAAGTTTTATTCCGATAATCAACTATATCTCAAACATCTATGTATGAAGTTTTATCCAAGTGTTCTGCGTTATCTCAAATGTTACCCCTCTGTTCTGCACCATCTTAAAATATTACTAGCAGTAGCATAATCTGATTTTGCCAACAAAAAATGTGACTCCTCCCCTTGATTTGTGAATCTTATACAATAGACTGAGGTAAAAGCCGTTGGCATTTACTTATTTGTGTGGATCACGATTATTGATTTTTTAGGACAAATATACATAAAAAATGAGTTGCATATTCTCCCAAAAATAAATTTAAAAAATCTGCATGTATTTCTGAAACATTAAAGTTTGATAATGTTCCTAGTTGATTAACCTTCCAGCTTTTGATTGATCTGATTAAATTTATAAACAAATTATGGAAAATATTTTTACTTCAAAAAATTTAGAGGAAGAATGTCAATCAAGAGACTTTAGGACGTTAATAAAAGGGAAAGCAAAAAATCTGCATTTGAATTAGAATCCATAGAAATGAATTTCTTCTCCATAGCTTTAATGTTAACAGAAGCAGTTGCATGATGTAATGAAACATCAAAATTGGTTTGAATTTCCGCAAAAACCACTTTCACGTATTGTATTTAAAATTATTTTTGAAAACAAATATTAAAATTAATGAAAATACTGTACTAAAACAAAATGTCAATCACTGAAAAGTTAATTTTTTAAAGAGTTTAAACTAATGTAAAAAAGTTCTCAATAATATGCTTCGGAATTTTTAAATAAGAATTTAAAATTTGGATTGTATTTAAAACAATTAAAAATCTAAATTTAATATGGGATACGCTTTTTCAACTAGCACTTATTATCCAATGAGCAACTACACTTCAAATTTGGTAATTCTTGTCCAACGAATTACAGGAGTTCTCAGCACTCCATTTACATATCTTATGCGAGCTTAAAAACATTGCTGCTTTAAAATAACCGTAATCTGAAAAACAATACAGCGCGAAAATGACAAATATTTTGAAATTCGCCAGCTTTGGCAATTCTTGCCAAAATGTGGCAGCCAGGGCAAAGAGCATTGAATGAAAGAGGGCAAATGCGGAAAGTGATGCGTCGGGAGCGTTTCCATGGCAACACCTCCTCTCCATAACCGCTCTGTTATTGCCGGGAGCTATGAAGAATACACCCACAACCCAAGGACTATCGCGAAGCAATTTCAGCGCACTCTCTCAATGATACAATGTATCAACAAAGAGTTTTCGAATGGCGAGGGGATAAAAACAATTGAGCAGAGAGGGGAGCAGGTGCCTTTTCGAGCCGCCTCGTTTCCATGTTCTTTTTTTTTCTTCTTTGTTTTCTCTCACTCCCTTTCTCTTTTTTTTGCCACCTAAATTTTTTAAATGGTTAAACGCCTAACTGGGATTTCGTGCACAAGATTTCTGGTTAAAAAATTTCAGACTAAATGTAAGCCGGTTGAAAGGGGATTTTAGTTGAATGAATGTTTGCTAATGCAAAGCGGAAAATGTTTGTCAATACTCGGAAATTCTGAAGTGTTTTTATTTTTAAAATTTGATTGTGCAAGATTTATTCAGGAATCACTTTTTTTACATTTATATTACCAGGAATGTTATTGTGTTTTTTTTTCTTTTCTCACGCATTAGCCAAGAAAAACAAGAAGGGCTTTAAACAGCAATAAATAAAATTGATCGCGATATTTTGATTAATCAGCATTTTAGAACTTCTTATATCTGGGAAATACATTTTTAGAATAATATGTGTCTTTCAGTAAACACGATAATTTAAAAACTAGCTAAACGAATGAATTTTGATAAATAGCCTGTTGGCCAGTTTTGTATATTTCAGTCAGATTTTAGAAAGGGAAACTAAATATATAAAAATTATTCGTTTATCCAAGTGAATATGATAAATGCAAAGCCAAAAGGGCTAGAGAAATAAAATTTGGTACTCAGTTTTAGCATCTAAAGCCCAGATTAGTATCCGATTTTGGATCATATCCATTGCTGCTTTCATCGCCTGTCAATTTGCAATTTTGAATGTAGCAAAAAAAGCAACAATTTATATAAATGGAATTTGGTATATGATACTCTAATGATGCACAGTTCTGTGCCAAATTTTGGTCCTAATCAGTTGAATTTTTATTTGCTACTTTGGTTTCTGCACTACAAACAAAAGTAGAAAACGCTCATGGGAGATGATGTTGAAATAAAACTCTAAATACTCTTAGCATTCGATATTTCCCTAACTATTCTCTATTTTCCATCCTTCTAACAGTTTTCAGATGAGGAAATAGAAGACAAAACTTTAATAATGAATATGCATAAAACTTCGGAGCGATCACTACCACTGGTTTTATTTTTAAAGTTGACATGAAAAGTAATAGAATTTACTCTTTTAAAATTCACATTTCCTTTTACGATCTTAATGAATAATTTTATTATATTAAGCGGAAAAAATATTCATTTAGAGGATTAAAAATACACAATATATATATATTTCAAAATAACTTTGTAAACTGAAATATAAAAAATAATTAATGACTTTATTGCAAATTGGTTTATTAACTTTATTCTATCAAAAAATCAGCTAAGCAAGTTTTAGAATTAAAAAAGATTAAAGTTTTGTTAAATTTTTTTATATGAAATGCTTAATTAATATTTTTCTTTAGCTATTTCCAATAATGTATATTTTTGAATTCATTGATAATGGATATTAGTCAGGGTTTGAAAATCTGACTTTTTGTAAATTTCTAATTATTTTGTTCTCGTAAAATTTGTAAAAAATGTAAAATTTTTAAAATGTTAATTTTTATATTAAAAAATCTCAAACCTAAATCCATGTTCATTCTTATATACATACATAACACACACGTGCGCACACTCAGACAAACAGAGAGAGAGAGATAACAAAACTATTATGTTATCAACAAAAAAAGTATTGAATAAAAAAATACCGTAAATAACAAAAAAGTCTTATTAAAGTTGCATTTAAAGTTTGTGCATACATAAAAGAGAAATAATTAATGCCTATAAAACTAATTTTTTAAATAAGTAATTTTAAAATTTAAATGTACAAAACCCCTATTCTGTCTCTAAGATTGAATATATTTTTTCCTCTTCAACACATTAGTCTTCCAAAAATATCATTAACATTGATTATAACAGCAACGCATTATTCAGCTTAACATAATATTTTTTATAATATATTTAAATAAAATAAAAAAATGTAAGTTGAAATCTAAAAATTAAACTTTTAATTTCTTCTCGGTCTTAAATAGGTACAATTTATTAAGTCTGATTTTTATTTTCTAGGATATGTAATATAGAGAAAGTATAGTAATTGCCAAAAAATCCCAATTCCAGATCTTGACGAATCTCCATATATCATTTGGAGTTGTTTTAGAAATCTTAAAAATTTAAAGAATTATTTTTTAAAAATGTTTCGAATAAAATAATGGCATCAAGATTTGATCAAAAGGAGAAAGATTTCATACCCCTATTGGAAGGAAAATTAGATAAAGTAATGCATCGGGTCTGCACAAATACGAGAATATCAAATACCATATAAACTTCAAAAAGTTTTTCTATTTAAGTTTATTATATTTCTACTAAATTAACTGTGCCTAGAACTGGAAAGGATGGAGAATGATCTTACATTTTCATTAGATTAAAAATGAAATGAATATACCGGATTTGCATGAAACCTGGAATATTGGATGTATAAAATCTAAATAGATTTTGAACTTGAATTCACTACATTTCAAATAAAATAACGGTGTTTAAATTAATATGAGAAAAAGGAGAAGGAATTTTGATCCTATATCTGAATTATAGGGAAAATTAGACAAAATAATGCTTCGTACTACCGAGAATAACAGATAATTGTATGAAATCTAAACTGGTGCTCTATTAGAATTTGCCATATTTTGAATAAAATAACTCTACCGAGATTAGGAAGATCTTATAACACCATAAGAAAAAAAATAATAAAATAATGCACTGGATCTGCAGGAAACCGAGAATACTGGATATTAAACCCAGAGAATTTTTATATGCATTCATGAAGTTTCTAATAAAGCTATGGCGCTAAAATCGAAGAGCATGAGAATGAGATGAATGAGATAGATCCTATATTTCTACAAGACTGGAAAAAATAAGCCTAATCCTATCTATAAAAGTTAAGACTTCAAATCCAACTGAAGAATGAAAGTTTCCCTAAAAGAATCTAAAATCACATCTGGAATACTTCTAACCACGTCGCATACTCGACTCTTGAAGCTGTTCGAATGAGAGCGTCTGAGTACTTTGGAATCACTTTGAAGACGCTCTTCTGTTGTTGTTTTAATTCTTCACTCTGAAAAGGTAGCTGTACTTCGAAACTATAAGAACCCAACCAAATAAAAATCTTAAGAGAAAGTTTCAAAATTCAAGCGAAAGTTTCCAACATTTCAAAAGTTAAATAAGTCTGAAAGATAAGTAGTCTGTTTAAAAGATTTATCGGGAAATGCAGAAGCTTATCCGCATGTATTCCGAAAAACTATTAGAAGACTTCGAAGATAAGTTGTTCTCTCACGATAATAACACTATTTATTTAGAAACGTCAACAATGATAACTACATTCATCACATCGAATGAAAGTATTACTTTACGTTATAATAACTAAATCACTAATGAATATAGACTATTCTGACTAGTTAGCTACACACTTTAAGTGGCGGTATCGATTGGTGAAATCAGCCCAGTTGATGATGCAGAAAGTTATGCCAAAAATATATTTTGTCACACTTTTCGAAAGTGGAAGATAAAGAAAGGTAAAAGGTCTTTAACGAATTGTCCAGGGATTATTAGCATTCATTTGGAATAAAAATTTGCGAAATTTATACAATTTTGGAACTTGGAAATTTCTTTGGTTCCTTCAATTGAGAAAAAATACTCAATGAAGCAGCATGTTTGAGATTTTTCTTGGAAATGGGAGTGGTTGGGTCACCAGATATAACCGATGAGATAACGAATTTCCATATGTAGCAAAAACTGGAGAAATCGGACCATTAATTATATATGTAGATCTGTTTCTTTGGTTATCGTATTATTTTAAATATATGTCTTATGTTTAAATATACTACTAAAAGCATTCAGTTTAAGCTAAATAATAAATTTATATTTTAAAAAAGGAATTCAGTTGTATCACTAATGCGAAGGAATGTATTTTTTTTATAGCCGAAGTTTGTGAAGAGAAAGTTCTGAAACCAAATAAAAATTTTGATAAAAAATGAGGTCTTCAGATTTTTTTTATAAAGATCCACACTAGCCTTAACAGAATCAAGATTTTTTTTTAAAAAAATAATGCTCATCTTCTGGTGTCGTTATAATAATATAAAAGAATGCTCATAATATAAAAATAATGTTCATTTGCTGGTGGACACGTAAAAACGATAATTAAAAAAAATACTTCAGAAAAAAAACTGTTGGCATATGATTTCAATTTAAAAATGCAGACTTTATCGAATCTTGGTCCGTCTTCTGGTCTATTCCTACATATGTACAATATTTCAAGAAAGCGAAAAACTGAAAAAATCCCATCAGACGAAAATTGTAGATTAGTGTCAAATTTTGGAATCAATTAGCAAGAAGGTGAGAACTATAAAAAATTTAATGAGATGGATTACAAATTTTTTATAAGCTCGATACCTGAATTTTGATCAAATTTTAGTCTTTTTATTAAACGGAGAACCTAAGCTCAAACTGTGCTATGTAGGAGTAAGACAAAAATATACTAGTCTAGCTGTTTTTAAATCTATATTAATTTTGGTATTTGTTTTCGATCTTGGAATTCACTTGGCAATTTTCAAATTACTCCAATATTACTAATACCCATTATACATTAGATGCCGAAAATTCTTCAAGATGCCAGCTATCCAAGGTTTAGTTGAAGATTTTCTGATTACATTGCATATTATGACAGAATTTCATTAAGATAGCAACTATTTCGTTTGGCGATGGTTTGTCTTCTTGGTGATATGACGTATTTGCCATAAAAATAAATACATGTCTTAGTTTTTTAAAAATAACTATTACAACTGATTTTGTGACTAACTCGTTCAAAACGATTATTAGCTTTCGAAAGTAACTAAATTTACTTTATTTCGAGATTTTTAATTTCATTAAAAATTACTGTTTAATATCAGAAATAATAAATTATTAATAATTATGATCATTATTATTAAAATCAATTAACATTAAATAAACCTCAATTATTGAGCCTAGCCGACGTCCTGTCACAAGAGTAGAGCGTCTTTTGGTCATCAGGGCGTCCTGGGTTCGAGTCCGGGTTCGGATATGGTTATTTATCTGTTCTATCTGTGATATATTTGAATGTGCTCCCCCCCCTCCTATAAAAAGAGGCTGTGATAGTGAATGTGATACGCGAGTAGTTATTCTGTATGTGATGTCTTTAAGTAATGTGTTGTCTACTTCTGCAAACCCCGTGTGATACTTAGTGGTGCCCGGAGATTTCTCTATGTTCAATTTAAAAAAAATTATTGAACCTATGCCTCAAGGCGATATTGAGAATATAAGAGCAATTGGAACAAACCTTAAAAATATGAAAGTGAATAAATAAATTTTTTGACTAAGACATACATGTATAAGTGTGTCAAAAAAAAAATCCAGGAAAAAAATTTCGTTTTTGAAAACGATGATACCGTGCTAGGGACCTTTTTATTTCTTATCATTCAGGTACTCGACCTTCAAACTATTTAAAGCTACTATTTTTCACGCTTGCCATATTAAAAAAAAACATGATCAAAGTGGGATTAAAAAAATAACTTTAATAAATCTTACTTTTCCTTTTGTCATTTTAGATTTAAATGAATTCATCTTAGTTGATAATTGTTTAATTGATAATGTTAAGTTTTTAATTTAAAGGGATAATTTTTGGTACAGTACACTGGGTAGAAGAATTTCTCAGAAACCACCTTACTCTTCCTCTCGCTGCATCACTTCTCCATTGTCACCTGTCAAGAACATGAATGCTGGTGTCCTGGTACAGAGTTAGAGAGTCTTCCTCGTGATCTGAGCATCCCGAGTTCGAGTCCCATGGTGGTTGTTCTGTGTATTATCTGCGAGGTGCGTGAATGTGCCTTCCCCCTTAAAAAGGGGCTGTGCAAGCGAATGTGATGTGTGTGTAGCCAAGTCGTACTCTTCACCCTAGTTAGTCCTACTTCAAAAACGACAGGCGCTCCTTCTGCTTAAAATTGATTTTCCATGGCAAGTGCCATTACTAACAACAACAGAATCTTGAATTGTTCAGGTAAAATTATGATTTCTGCCTATGCCGATAAAACGATTAAAAATATTAGGTTAACATTAGTATTTAATCAAACAGATTCAGATTCATAAATGTTCCTTTACGTTCGCTTGATTAGAATATTTATAATATCGAGCATAAATAAGATTGTGCACAAATCTGAATACCGGGCTGTCAGGAGTATCTTAGATAAATAAAATATACACAAACTTAATCAAATAAAAAAGATACCCTTGAAATAAATTAACTTATTGAAAATATGCCGAAATTTAAAATTAAATTAACCATCATATTAAAAGTAGAACTTCATAATGTACAATAACTGTTGACCCAATACTTTTTAAATCCATTAATCCTGCTGATATAAAATTAAATAATATTGCCTTGCAGATCTCGAAACAAATCCTTTACACATAAATAACGACCCCCGAAGAGCGTCACGACAACAAACAAATTGCATATCTCCCGCCCGAATACAGAGGTCGGATGAAATTCATTCACAAACTGCGTGACTGTTTTATCCCGATGCGAATAACCTGTGACGTCGAGACAAAAGGAATTCGATACCGCAGCGTGAGGTATCCACGTGAGATTCCATTCCGACGGGAAGGGGAGGGGGTAGAAAGTTAGAAAAAAATTGCACCAGCCAAACGATTTAAAAGAAAACCACCCGGTACAAAAAATAAAAAAAATCAAGGCAAACAGATAAAGGAGAAATTTCAAATCATTCTTTTCTCCTCCTTCACTGCGCTCAAGTTTGGAACGACCCGATTTCTAGGAATGTTTGCTGCCTGGGTCTATATTGTAGCAGAACATTTTTCTATTCTTACTGTGTGTACGCTTTCTAATATATTTATTTTTTCTCCTTTAAATCTTCTTTTGTGTTTACAGAAATATCGGTTGTTTTGCCGTGTCATCCCCGTGTACATCTTAGGATGCAATTCTGAAGAAAGAATTTCTTTATTCTAGAATGTAGGTCTCAAAAGGTTGGTATTACTCTGCTGTTCCACCATGTCATTTCTAAAAGACTGTCTACTTTCGCTTCTTCAAATTTCTTAAGCGTTAATTTGTTTCTGTAGTAACTAATTACGTTTCGCTGTGTTTGAATGGTACTGAAATGCTTCTTCAAAAAATTTCGGTGCTTTATTTTAGGGTTACGTCTGGTGATTTTCAGATTACGCCAATATCACCAATCTCCATTATTCATAAAATGCTAGGATGCTACACACCTGGATTTAATTGGTGTTTTTCAAACTAAGCCAAGGCATTGGGTTCATTTGCAGATGTTTAGAATACATAAATAACCAAGATCCATTATTCATAAAATACCAAGATAATTGAAATCTGCCAAGTAAGCCAAGGATACAAATTTCACCAGTATAATAGGTTTTTAAGGGATTTCCGGATTATGTAAAGATTATCAAGGTCCATTATACATTTAAAATGCCAAGATTTCTTCAAAAGGAGTGCATTTAGGAGTTTGAGTCCTGCTTGGATGATTGACCTGACTTATCTATTTCCATACATTTACTCTGTCTGCCTACTCCAATTTCTTGCAAACGTACCTATCCCTACTGAACATGGCAGAAAAATATTTATTTGGCGATTTTTTTCTCCTGTTTTTTTACGATTTTGGATTTTATTTCTTCTCACTAGAAACATGAACAGATGAAAGGATAACCGACAATGTAATTTCAGAAATGCTGCTTTTGAGAATCATCTAATTGTTAAAAGTCACCTCACTCCAGTTGAACCAACTCAGTAAGTTCTCAACATTCTTTAAACTCCATAGTTTCCTTATGCCAGCTAATATGCTCAGCAAAGAAAATAAAACGACTTCTAATTTCTAACTCACTAAGAAATCTAATTCAACAAAATTCGTTCAAAACATTGCATGCGAACTCAAAACTTGCTTCAATTCATGTAAACCAACTCCAGACTTTCTTAATATCCCTGATACAGCCCTTACGACCCCTCATAATCCTAACTTTTATGCCGCCATACCAGTGAAGAATTTATCCTCGTCTCCCCTTTTAAATCTGCAAAGAGAAAATTATCTATTACCCCAAATCTTGAAACATAGCTTCAAAATACTTTTTTTCAGTTGGACATTCTTGAAAAATAAAATTACCAAAACATTTGATTCAACTAATAAGCAGAAAATTCTTACAATCAACCTAAAACTACCTGAATAGAACTTGACCGGATATCCCCTGCCACCAAAGACAGAATTGGAAGAATCGCACTACTCGACAGCAACCGTAACTAATATTTTCTTTCTGAAGTTACAAAAAACACCTATTAAAAATAAATGTAAAAGTATTTCCCATCGACACGAACAAAGAAACCACTGATGAAAAACTGAAATCTGAAAAGTTTCTATAGCTCTGAAAAATCTCTCAAATTCGAAACTGCAGAGCAAACTTCCTTTGCCTGATATTCTTCATTGTGATTAGAAGGAAATTTTAAAGTTATTTATAGCGTCAAATCCACAATCTACCAGAGAATTTTGCATCAAAATTTACAGAAAGAATAAATATGTTATTCCTTCTGTAAATTTTATATATGCGCGATTTGTTATAACTGTTCAGGTTTTTACCCAGTGAGAGGAGCTGAATATGTTTAACCCTTTTAAAAATCAACCCATTCCAACTGCAAACAGCGCGATCAAAGGAAAAATAGAACCATTTGCATAAACTGAAAAAGAACCAGGTTTCTTGGCATGAGTGCAAATCCTTTCCCGTCACTCAATCTGATCCCTCAGAGAGAAAATCTTACGCCAAAGTAGTGAGAAATAAATTTCATCAACATGCATCCTTCCCAGCATCTATTCCAAGGAAATCTATGGTTTTCGACTACTTGTCTACCCAAGAATTTATTCAAGTCCTACATCAAATTACAACTCTTCTTGAAGAAACTCTCCAATTTTTGAAAACAATCGCAAGCATCAAAGTTTAAGAAGAAAAACTAATTTTAATTAATGCTTTTCTTGGATAAGTTTTGACTTGATTCCTTTTTCCAAATCAGTTTTGACTCTTCTCCACCAATTTTGTGTATCTATTGAGATAGCTCTTTCCCAGCAGTCCTTTTCTGATTGGCTTTCAGTGGTTTCCAAAACATCTATCTCCAAGATCTTTAAGTAGCATTTCTCTTCTTCCTTTTTCGACTATTTTTTTAAAAAAATTAATGCTAATTTTGAACTTTAAACTTTTTACTTCACGTTTTCTTTAGAGTAATCAAAAGCCTGAACTCCAAGATGTATGACTGAAGACCACAGCCAGTTAATAGTGTACAGAGAATCACCTTCATACTTTTGAATGGCTACATTCCCAGCTATCATTGCATGGTTGTTTCCAAGGAATTGGGGATTTTTCAGATCAGGGCAACATCGCCAAGCTCCATTAAATCACATACGATGCCAAAATTTCGTAAAGGTGATAGTCGACTTCATTTGTGAATGGTTTTTTTTGGCGAATTATCGAGAGACCATAAAAATAAATAGGAACCATTAATTAATTTTATATTTTTCAAAAAGTTTTTTAAAAATTGAAACGATATAGTAAGTGAAAGAAAAATATTTTTGTAGTTTTTACGTGCATAATCCATAAACTACAATTTTTCAAAAAACTCACACAACATAATTAGAAACCTACTGAGAAACATAATATCATAATGATTTAAACTTTATTTAACTGTCTCTATATTGTTATGAGTTATGCATAATTGGGTTAAAACTGGAGTTGGAAGAAGTTATTTCGACCAATAAACATCAATATGAATAATTATTAGCAGTTCCTAAGATACAATTTAAAAAATAATCACATTGCATTAATTTATATAATCTGGAAGGAAGTAAATGGACTATCATACTGAAAAATGAACATAAATTATACAAGAACCTAATTGACGTTGGAAATCGGCTAAATTACCTGAAATATAAGTTGACTTTCCTAGATATTGACTTTCATGATTGATAGAATATTAATCATGGAAGTATTTTTGGAATTTCCTCCTCATTATTTGATAATGTAGAAAGTTATGAATTTGATGGAATTAGTTGAACACAAATTTCTTAAATTAAAATTGGAAGAATTGCAAATTTTACATTAATTACACATTGCAAATTTTAGTATTAATTATTAAAAAACGATTTATTGAAAATTTCAGTTTTAATTGAGGCAAAAGCTTGGAGCTGAATTATCTCATGAAGTCATGAAACTGCCTTAAATTTCATCGTTGTAATAAAATCATTTTTATAGAATATAAAAAATACTTAAAATTACAGAATAGTTATGCAGAAATCAAACATTTATTATTTCAAGAACAAAACAATTTTAAAATTTTTTATTTGTGGCAAAACTTTTTGTGGTGCAATAGTTTGGGAAGATTTATGTAGAAGAAAAATATTAAAAATTTGCTTTGACTATATATATTTTTAAAAAGCTAGTTTTTGTATATTTTTTATAGTGAAGAAAACCCAATAGAATCCTCTAACCATAACTGCTATACCGATTTTGCTCCTTTTTATTGCACATGAAAGTTTATAAACCCTAAATACATTATCAATTGTCATCAGCCTACTCTCAAACAGCTATCTGTTTTCTAGAGAAATGTCCACGAACTACTTGATTGCGCATCTGCTATGGGGAAAAAACATGACAGAAATCCACCAACACTTCATCGATATTACTAATTTTTTAATAAAATTTAGTCAATAGCTCATATTTTTGCTATATGCGTCATGAATAGCCATCGTTTTTTAATACTCTCAATTTTTCAGAGAAAAAATTAAATTAACACAGTCCCCAATCTCAATATCTAAACTAGTTTCGCCTATTTTATAACTGCAAGCGTAGCTTGCCAGTCAGAGTGCTATTTGCTTACTGAGAAAATATTGCTTATATTCTTCGTAATAGTGAGATATAATTGATAAAAATTGGGATTGACTAATTAATGCAGTAGAGCGGCTGATCACTGAAAGCTACTAGACGCTTTCTAATATGATAGATGTTACTTTCTTGTTCTTTAATTAGGTCTGTTAAAATTAAAAGAGGTTTCAAAGTTTTAATGGACTTCCCAACATTTTTATTTTTATCACTTAAAACATATACCATTTTCATTCCTCACTTCAGCTTGTTGTCATGGTAATTTTTTCTTACTTCCATAACTCTAAAAGAAATATTTAACAATATATATTATCGTCACAACTCGAACATGACGAATTGTTTACAATGTTTTCTCTTAAATAGAGGCATTGCAAAATTAATGTTTGTTTATATATATATATATATA